>JASEVX010000004.1:96928651-97011731 GCA_031761405.1 Serripes groenlandicus
TGAAGGAATCTTATAGAAGGGTCACCCAAGGAACATTTCTACAAAATTATTTGAAAATCGTTTCTGACGACTTTCGGAGGAGAAGAAGATTATTTAAGTTTTCACTATAGCCATATAAGGCAAAATAGCCCCTCTTGCTGCCATGTTTTACGACCAAATCAACATTGCTTGTAGGAATCTGATAGAGGGTCACCCAAAGAACATCTTGTTCAAAATTATTTGATAATCGTGCCAGACACTTTCATCGTAGAAGATTTTTTAAAGTTTTCACTTTAAGCCGTATACTGATAAAACAGACCAACCCCCTGACAGCCATAGTTTTCAAACTCAATCAACACGGCTTGAAGGAATCTAATAGAGGGGTCACCCTAGGATCATTTCTACAAAATTATTTGAAAATCGGTCTAGACGCTTTCGGAGGAGAAGATTTCTTTAAGTTTATCACCATAGCCAGTAAGGGCAAAATAGCACACGCACCTCTGTACGGCCATGTTTCCTTCGATCCAAATCAACATGGTTTGAAGGAATCTGACAGAGGGTCATCCAAGGAACATTTCTACAAAATTATTTGAAAATCGTACCAAACAGTTTTTGGAGAAGAAGGACCCACTAGTGGACAATTCACTTATGACATTATAGCTTGACTGACTTTCAGCCGGTGGAGCTAAAAAAGCAGACCTTCTTTGAAAAAGTCAAGGTTAAAAACAAGGAAAAAATCTCAAAAGCAAAGGTATAAATAATCAAATAGAATTGAAAACAAAAGGGAGACTTTTGAAAACATTGTGGCAAATTGTGAAATGGCTCATAATGAGCAATTTCCTGCATTTACCGTAATGTTTTCAACTGTTTTCAATAATTATACATTTATTTTACATGAGATTTATAATATTTTGGTCAATATATTTTCAAAGTTGTCTACTGCAGATTTGTTGTATGTGGGAGAAGTGGATTATATAAATATAAACTAATCTAGAATGAATGAAAGAGTAAGCAGAGATAATACTATACAACCTATATCTAACACAATCGTTTTTAGAGGCCCTATTTCATAAATAAAGGCAGTACATTGTAAATCAAATGATAATTTTCTTTAACCGTTTAACTAAACCCTTTTTCCACATACAACAAATCTGAAGCAAATGAACAATTTCTTCTTTTGCCACAATATTTTCAAAAGTTGTACGCTCCAAATACTATCAAAATGCATCTACAAGTTGGAAAGGGGTCACAGCATGATAAGTTGAACCCTTTCCCCCCAAAAAATGCATTTTGATGCCTCTGCAGTAGAATGGCTTTTTGTCACAATGTTTTCAACTCTATACAATTATTTTACTTTAATTTACAGCGATTTTTCATATATTTGCCAAAGATCTTATCAAAGAAATCTGCTGCAGTGATGTGTTTGTATGTTGTAAAGGGTGTAGAGAAAACACAATTAGGTAAATACACTGTAGTTGTTTTTACATCCATTTCAAAACCATACCACAAATGTCCATAAGCTTATGCATTAAGTTCCACTCCATCCATCATTAACACCTTTCCCACCTGCAGACGCATTTTGATAGCAAATAGTAGCAGACGACTTTTTGACAAACATTGTGGCCAAAGGTGAAATTGCTCATAAAGGGCAATTTCTCCTTTTGGCCACAAATGTTTCTCAATCTTTTTGTGGAGATTTTTCAGGTTTTTGCCACCATATTTTCCAAAGTCATCTGCTGCAGTTTTTGCTAGTATGTGGGGAAAGGTGTTAATAACTGACATGTAATGGACTATTCAATGAGAGAATAATCCAAAAGGCTTGATGGGAAAAAAAACCTTTTGTAATCTTATTTACCCATTACTCGTGAATATGTTCAGAAGGGGTCTGCTTTTGAATTTCTGGAGTAAAAAATTTAAGAACATCTAAGAACACTACAGAAGATATTCTGACATGGAGTTTAACACCTTTCCCACAAACAGCAATTCTGCTGCAGACGACTTTGAAAACATAGTGACAAAAACCTGAAAAGATAACTTAATTATATAAAATAAATTATTGAAAAGATTTGTGGCCAAAGGAGAAAATGGCTCATCATGAGGATTTTCTCCTTTGGCCATAATGTTTTCACAAAATTCGTCTGCTGCTATTTGTGTCAACATGTGTCCACAATATGGTGGGAAAGGGTTAAAAATGTTAGTGAAAAAAGATGAAATAGCTTGCTTCAATCACTTTTCTCCTTTTTTCCATGATATTATATTTTTCATCTGCTTACACAGTGCATCAGCAGACATTTATTTTCAGGGGAACGGGCTCTAATCATGTGTCATGCCTTTTCCTAGATATATCAGAGAGTGTGGACAAACATCTTAAAAGGTTGACTTACCTTGAACCCCTTCCCAAATACAATAAATCTGAAAGCAGACGACTTTGAAAACATTATTGCAAAAACATGAAAAATCACCACAATGAGTTTAATTTTTGAATTGAGTTGAAAACATTGTTGCAAAAGGTGAAATTGCTCATAATGAGCAATTCACCTTTTGCTACAATGTTTTCAAAAGTTGTCTGCTGCCAAGTGGTCAGAAAGCGTCAATATGTGATAAAGGGTTAAACCTGTAAACTTTGGACATAAGGATAACACCTGGCTTTGAACCCTTTCCCAATATAAAACAAATCTATAGCAGACGACTTTGAAAACATATGATAAATCTCTGTAAATGAAAGTATAATAATTGACAAGAGTTGAAAATATTATAGCAAAAGAAGAAATTCCTCAACATGAGATGTTACTTCTTTTGGCACATTTTTTTCAAAAGGCTTCTGCTGCAGATGCGTCTGCAAGTGGAACTAGAACTATGAATGAAGATGATAAATACCCCCTAAACAGCACCTTGACCTACACCATAACTTAATAAGTAAAAGGGCCATAACTCTGTAAATTAACAAGCAATTGTAAGACCTTTAGGAAATGCACATCTCCTCTTGGTATAGAAGCTTCATGTAAAGTTTTATTGAATTCCACCCAGTGGTTTGTAAGAAATAGGCCGGACAAAATATGGCTTCCGACCGGCCGACCGGCCAACCGACCGACTGTGACTCCCATATACCCCCTCTTCTTCGAAGGAGGTATTCAAAGTGTATAACATGTCCAATCTCAATAGTAGGTTCTGATTTGGGAAGTATTCATATAAGAAATATCCCATCAGTTTTTCATAGAGTTTCATGTCTTAAGTTTAAAGAAAAAATAAATACATATACATGTATACATATTTTCATGGAGATTCAGTCTGTTTTTAAACATGAATCAAAATCATTATAAAGTCATCTGTTTAGGCTGTTATAAACAAACAATATCAATGTAATGGCTTTGAACATTTTCAACTTTTAAAACATTTTGCAAAAATAGATATTTCTCCTATTGCAGCAATGTTTTCAACTCTATACAATAATTATATTTTCATACGATTTTGAAGAGATTTTCCTTATTCTTGCCTAGACGTATTGTGTGTCGTTTGTCTGGTGCAGATTTGTTGTAAGTGTAAAAAGTAAAAAAAGGATAATATCATGTCATGGTGATTATAATAAAATTTTTAATAATAATTAAAAAGTTTGTTATAAATGATTAGACCATCCCTGAACGGACTTTGGTATATCTGCAGCAAACACTCAGGAAAGAAAGGGGACAGCATCAAGGCAAACTAATCCTACATTATGTTTGCCTATGTCTTTTGTCAAATTAGTATGACTTAAAGTAACTGATAGAAGGTCATCAAATAAATTATTTTTCTCAAAGTATTTCAAAATAGGCAATTCATTTTCTTAGGTGATAGTTTTCCTAAGTTTACATTTAGGGTGTCAAATGGTAAAACATCCCCGATTCCTGGTGGCCATGTCTTTTGAGCAATCAGCATGACATGAAGGAATCTGGTAGAGGGTTGCCCTAGGAACATATTACCCTTCCCACATACATCAAATCTGAAGCAGACGACTTTGCAAAACATCTTAGAAACAAGAGACCCAAGAGGGCCAGTATCGCTCCACTTCCATTATGAAAAAATGTCCAAACAGCCCCTTCCCCTAGAGGCCATTTTTTTCTAATCATCATGGCTTGAAAGAATCTCGTAGAGTGTCACCCAAGGCACATTTCTGCAAAATTATTTGAAAATCGGCCAAATAGTTTGGGAGAAGATTTTTAAAGTTTTCACTAAAGCCAATATAAGGCTAACAGCCCACCCCGCTGGCAGCCATATTCTTAGACCAATCAACATGGCTTGGAGGAATCTGAAAGAGAGTCACCCAAGGAACATTTCTACTACATTATTTGAAAATCGGCCAACCAGTTTAGCAGAAGAATTTTTAAGTTTTTTCTTTCAGTTGCCATTGAAACCAGAATTTTGCATGGATCCAAACAAATTGAAGGACTTTAGAGGATGCTTCCTATGAAGTTTCATCCCAATTGGCAAGTGGTTAGGGAGGAGAAGTCGTTTGAAGCAAAGACTTGATTCACACAGGCACAATAGACAATTCACCATGACATAAGCTTGACTGGTTTTCAGCCAGTGGAGCTAACAACAAGACAATTCTATATAATTGAAGGTATTATTACTGAATTGAGTTGAAAAGATTGTGGCAAAAGGAGAAAACATTGTTTTCAAAAGTCATCTACTGCATTGGCGTCAGAAAGCCGAGTTCATGATAAGTATCTCTATTATGTATTCAAGGGGAACGTGGTAACGAGCTGAGGTCATGATGAGTAACTCTATTATGTATTCAAGGGGAACATGGTAATGAGCTGGGGTCATGATGAGTAACTCTATTATGTATTCAAGGGGAACATGGTAATGAGCTGGGGTCATGATGAGTAACTCTATCATGTGTTCAAGGGGTACGTGGTAATGAGCTGAGGTCATGATGAGTAACTCTATGTGTTCAAGGGGTACGTGGTAATGAGCTGAGGTCATGATGCGTATCTCTATGTGTTCAAGGGGTATGTGGTAATGAGCTGAGGTCATGATGCGTATCTCTATCATGTGTTCAAGGGGTACGTGGTAATGAGCTGAGGTCATGATGCGTATCTCTATCATGTGTTCAAGGGGAACGTGGTAATGAGCTGGGGTGATGATGAGTAACTTTATCATGTATTCAAGAGGAACAAGGTAATGAGCTAAGAGTTCAGACGAGTATCAGGCGTTCACAGGGAACATGTTCATATATTTTCTGATCCTCATTGATGCACAACTTAGAAAAGTGCGACCTGCCAACATCTTCTGCCTAAATGTTGTAACTCTCCAAAGTGTCATGCCACTGGAACCTACACATAGAACAAATTGATTTTGTTTCACCCTTCCCAACATGTAGATGCATCTAAATCTGACCACTTTTAAAAACATTGTGGCAAAAGGAGAAATTACTGAACAATTTCTCCTTTGTCATATTGTTTTCAAAAGTTGTCTACTGCATTGGAATCAGAAAGCATCTATATGTAGGAACAAATTAAAGCTAAGTGAGAATATATCCCGATCTTACATAAAGAAAAAAAATGACCTTCTATATCTACAACTGACATTAGAGATGGTCCAAAGATTCATACAGAACAAGTGCATTTATTGTGACATTCTGCATTGTTCACATCTTTTCTGATCCTCATTGATACACAACTTAGCCAGCTGCGACTTGTCAACATTTCTCCGACTATTTCCCAGGTGTCTGTCGAACAGTTGTAACTCTCGATAGTGTCATGGTACCTACACATAGAAAAAAAATGATTATGTCTTACCCTTCCCAACATGTAGATGCATCTAAAGCTGACCACGTTTCAAAACATTGTTGCAAAAGGAGGAGTTACTTGTACATGAAATTAATTGAATAATCATAATTTTATTCATAGAGATTTTCAATATATTTGCATAGATACTTTCAAAGTCATCTGCTTCAAATATGTGAATGATGAAAAGAGGTAAATCTTAAAGTAATTTGCTACTTTTAGTGTTGTCTGCATTGAACAACATCATAACTAAACAAGATTGTTTGAAGGAACACATGTGTTGCCTGCCTGCCAGTATGCCAGGAAGAGAATACATGACTTACAGCCGACAGAGAAGGCAAGCAAAACAAGCAATTTGTTCTGTTCCCACAATGTTTGTAATTCAGTATCATGGATATATTTCTAGTTTGTCAAACTAGAAATATATCCATGATACTGAATTACAAACATTGTGGGAACGGAACAAATTGCTTGTTTTGAGAAATGGCTTCTGTTCTAAAGTTGTCTGCTACAGAGTCATCAAAAGAATGATGATTATTTTAGGTACAAGTAACGCACTCTCTGAGAAAGATTACTGTTGATGCTCCGATAGAATATGACTATGAAAAACACAGTAGGAAAGAGAAATTGCTTGTTTTGAGCATTTTATCCTTATTAAAAAAAATCTATTATCTCTGTATCAAAATTATACTTGTAATGTCTAAAGAAAAGAATACAAAGAACACAAAAAAAGAAGAGAGTTTACTGTTTAAACAAAATACAGTTGGAATACAATTTCCCTCTTCCCATGTAGGCTTTCAAAAGCTTACGGAAGACAGCAAAATATGGAATCTTGAAAAATACATTTTAGAAAGTCCTTACTTTCATTCTGAAATTGCAAAAAACCCAAAATATACCTCCATGCTGGGAGACCTTTACAATACTTACCCAGAGCACTAGATAAGAAGAGTATTTCACATCCCAAAATCCTTATTTGACCCTCAATCCCTATGTTGTGGTAATCAAACGAATCGTCTCGGTGAGACGATTCTTTTAACCCTTTCCCTCATATAGATGCTTTCTGACGCCTCTGCAGCAGACAGCTTTTTGAAAACATAGTGACAAAAGAAGAAATTGCACAAAACGTGCAATTTCTCCTTTTGCCACAATGTTTTCCACTCTTTGGCATAGGTTATCCATTCAATTATGGAGATTTTCTATGTTTTGACAAAATACATTCAAAGTCGTCTGCTGCAGAATTGTTGTATGAGAGAAAGGGTTAAGTACCCAGGGCATAGGTTTTAGTGGAGTCATAAGGGAGATATGGATGAGAAAAGACCAGTTCACTCCTCCTTATCTAGTCCTCTGCTTACCTATCCCATCCTTCCTCACCGCCACACACATATAGTTTGTTCCCAATAACCGCCACCCCAGGTCTGTACCGTCGCTCTATCATAGAAGCTTTTTGTGACCATTCATCTCTCTCTGGGTCATAACATTCCACCCTATTGGTATTCTCTGTTGAAGCATGCCATCCTCCTGAAATATAAATGTGAGACCGATGGTTGGAAAAGGTCAAGTTGGCTTTCTTGACCAGTCAGAGGACTAGATAAGGAGGAGTAAATAGGTTTTTCTTCCAAGATATCTCTGTAAGACCTCATTAAAACCTATGTTGTTGGTACTCAAAAGAATTGTCTCACTGAGACTGACTAGACGATTATTATGAGTACCCACAACATAGGTTTTGGAGGTCAAATAATGATTTTAGAGCAAGAAAAACGCTCCTTATCTAGAGCCCTGTACTGTGTAGGTTAACATCATACTGTATGAACATCTGCTGTCTTACCAGAATCACAGAAGCTTCTAACAAGCTTATGTAAGCATTATGTGATATTGATAAGACTGTGTGGATGCACCGACTGATCTGGTGGATCTTAACCCTTTCCCTCATATAGACACTTTCTGACGCCTCTGCAGCAGACAGCTTATTTGAATACATAGTAACAAAAAAAGAAATTGCTCAAAACAAGACATTTGAAAACATTGTTGCAAAAGGGAAATTGCTCAATATGAGCAACTTCTCCTTTTGCCACAATGCTTTCCATTTTATTCAATATTTTCCATATGTTTGTCTAGATGTTTTCAAAGCAGATTTGTTGAATCCATGTGAAAGTGGATTAACGCAATAAAGTATGATAGAATACCTAAGTTTTCTTAGTGTTTTCTCTTATACAGACAACCTCTGACACCTTTAGCAGCAGATGGCTTTTGTCTCAAAATACACCAGTGTAAATCTGTGTTTAACGAGTTAGAATTACGTGTCGTCTCATATAAATAGATATGTTATTGGATCTGCTTTTGTACTGTGTCATAGGAGCTATACACAAGTGTACATGTTTTTCATTATACAACAGTGAGGTCACACATGGTAAAACGTGAATATAAAACAAGAGGGCCAAGATAGCCCTAAATCGATCACCTGAATGATAGTAAATTAGTAGCAATATTAGCAATATTTATCTGCAAATATCTGGGAAAATTTGATCAGGAGTGCAAATGAAACTGGAAGGAGTGGACACTGTTAATGTGCCTGTCACACTGTTCCGAAATTGTCATCAGATGGACACACGATAAAGAAAATGTTCAAGTTCGGCTCTGATCGTATAAACATCGGGCCATTCCATCTTAAGCCATCGTGTGACCATCGGTGGAGTTTCTCAGGATCCGGCATCAACTTCGTGACCGGTTTCAAAATCTTTGGCATGCCAAAGATTTGCCGGAAGGCCTTGCGAAGTGTCATTTTCGTGTTGAGTTTGTGTGTCTATTTTGCCCTTCGTAAGGCCTTCGAGGTGGCATCTTGTCAAATCGTGTAAGCTTCGTCTATACTTCGTGTGATCATCGGTAACATCGGGCCTATTTCGCCTCAAGAAGACAATACGAGGGAAACAAGAAGCTTCCCGATGGTCTTAGGAAGGCAACACGACTACGTAAAGCCCTCGCAATGATGTTTTGTAGCCATCGTATTACAGTATGATGGCATCGAGATGGGACCACGGTGTCAGCGAAGACAGCCGAATGTGGGTAATTCAAATGTTTCCCATGTGTCATGGTAACGTGGACACATAAAAAGTCCAGCCTCAGAACATCTTCTTCAGTCAGTCCTGACAAAATCTAGAGAGCACTTAATCACAATTTAGTTCCTGCAGAATGGCATACTTTGATGATGAGACAACCAGGAAAAAGAAGGCAGCAGCATTGCTTCTTTTGTTTCACCTCAAAGAACATGATGAGCAACACTTACAGGCCCAGCACCTTCTCTTACAGGGCAGGGGCAAACAAAGGCGAAGGAGGAAACCGAGGTCTACGCGAGTCAGAAAATGGCTGTCTGACAAAAGAAGAGAACGATATGGCCCCTATAGCACTCTTCTTAATGAGCTGAAGACTGAAGATGAGAAGGCTTTCTTCAACTACACAAGACTTCCAAGAGGCCTCTACGGTGAGGTCCTACGAAGGATAGAAGACCGAAAAGAGAAGAAGGACACATGGTACAGAAAGTCTCTACCTCCTGGTCTCAAGCTGTCCATCACTCTACGACATCTGGCCTGCGGTGACAATTATCCCAAGCCTGTCCTACAACTTCAGAGTTGCTCCAAACACCATCTCCCTCATCATCAATGAAGTCCGCGATGCCATCAAAGCCGAGTTTGCTGCTGAGGTGATCCAGTGTCCTACTACAACTGAAGAGTGGACTGCCATTGCTGAGCAGTTTGAGAAGAGATGGCAATTTCCACACTGCTGTGGTGCTCTGGATGGCAAACATGTGGCGATCACTTGGAATACTGGCTCTGTGTACAGAAACTACAAGGGCTTCTTCTCCATTGTTCTCATGGCCCTGGTCGACGCAGACTACAAGTTCCTCTGGATTGATGTCGGCTCTGATGGTTCCAGCAACGATGCCAGTATCTATAATGGGTCAGAACTCAAGGAAGGCATTGAGAGCCCGAACAACACATTCAATATCCCTGAAGAGAAGTATTTACCTGGTGATGACGTTCCTGTGCCATACTACATAGTAGGGGACTGTGCGTTTGGGATCAACACACGTTTGATGAACCCGTTTTCCATCAGAAACATGGAGCATCATGAGAGAATATTTAATTACAAACTCTCAAGAGCCAGGCGTGTAGTTGAGAATGCCTTTGGTATTCTAGCACACAAATTCCGAGTTTTGCTGAAGACCATGAGTCAGAGACCAGAGACATACAGAAAAATCATCACAACTTTAGTGATTCTTCACAATCTCATCAGACTGAGATATCCAGCCACCACCAATAACCTGCTGGACTTGGAGGATCAGAACCAGAATGTCATCCCAGGATCATGGAGAAATGACAAAGTACTTCTGGATGGTTACCATGAGACGGCACGGAACACTGGAACCCAGGATGGACAGCAAATAAGAAGATAACTGGGTCACTACTTCACTTCAAAGGCTGGTTCAGTACCATGGCAGGACACGATGATCCTTTGAGACTGCTGAGGAGACCTGGAACCCTCTGGGGACTGCTCTGGAGTCTTACTTGGACCGACAACTTTCTTCGATTTTCTCCCCCCGTTTCTCACTGGTTGGAAACTCAGTGGATTCTTCTTGGACCTGTAATTCCTCGGTTTCCTCCAATTTTCTCTTCTGAGTTCTGTATTTTACAGCCATCTCTCTCCCTCGTCCTCTCCTTGCCTTAGGTGGCATGTGAACGTTGAATCAAAGTTGATTTCAAAAGTTGCAATGGACTGTGTACTCCGCTCGCAATAACATCCGATCAGCAATTGAATTCAAAGGTGCGTTTACCGTCGGCAGGTCAGGTGAAGCATTCGTGACCTAGTTCTTAAGCATCGTACTCACAATATCACGTCGTGTAGCCATCGTGTAGCCTTCGTGTGCCCTACCTAGTAAAAATTCACAACTTCGTGTTGCTTTCGTGTTTGACTCAGTTGCCATCGTGTGACCTTCTGTAGGCATCGTACTTGCTTCGGCACTCAATTGCCAGTTAATCAAGTTTGGGGCCATCTTCGCACGATATTCAAAATTCCATATTCGTATGGCCATCTGGTGTCAAAATCGGGACAGTGTGACACGAGCATAAAGAAATAGTAAAATGGCTTATCAGTGCAGGCCATTTGTATCTTGAAATCTAACAAGAACTTAAATAAGAATGGAATTATAAAGTTTTGTCATTTAGTGCCTTTCCTGATGCCGACTTGTTGCCCTATTTTTCAATGAAATAAATATGGCTTGAACAGTTTTTGTAGAGGGACACTCAAAGAACATTTCTACCAATATCTTGGAACCGAACAAGCAGATAAAGAGGAAAAGGATTTTAAAGTTTGGGTATTTTTCTCACTTTCTGATTTCGCAGAAGTTCTACACAGAATGTAAATCTTTGAACAATTTTGAAAGAGGACCAACAAAGGAACATTCCTGTGAAGTCAAGTTGAAATTGGTCCAATGGAATGATAGGAGTTGTCATTTGTAGCTAAAGGTTCAATTTACCCCTTGTGTGATGACACCTGGTTGCTATGATTTTTAACCAATCAATACGGCTTGAACAAATTAAGTAGAGTATCACTGAAGTAAGATTCCTATTCAATTTTGTAATTTTGCCCCTTTTCTGATGCCTCCTGACTGCCATGTTTTTCAACCAATCAGTTTGGCTTGAACAATCTTTGTAGAGGGTTACCAAAGGAACATTTCTACTAAATTTTATTGGAATCTGACAAGCAGATTCAGAGGATAAGATTTTTAAAGTTTGGACATTTTGTCCCTTTTCTGATGCCGCAACAACCAAAGTTCTCCATGAAATTTAAATCTTTGAACAATTTTGAAAGAGGGCCATCAAAGAAATATTCCTGTGAAGTTTGGATAAAATTGGTCCTGTGGTTTAGGAGGAGATGATGAAATTTACGGGTTTTGGCGCCAAATGACTAGCGTTATGACATCAAACCGCTAACGTGACGTCATTTTCTAGTATTCAGTCCCAGTATTTTTAAAATTCCTAGTATTAATTCGTTTTTCATTTCATTTTCATTGGCACTTAATTCCTTACACACATAAAACAATAATATCAGCTTTTTTAACTCGATAATCGGTAACATGCAATAGACTCACAGCTAAAGAGCATAATATAATCCAAAACCATTTATTTAATTCGACCCGTGTCGAGCTTGATGTAGGACCGGTTCGTGGATATGTAAAACATATATTGTTTATTTAATAACGTCGAATGGGGTCATGTTCATCAGCGGTTATCGTACATCTGAACGTTACAGCGGACTATATATTGGATGTTTGCTCTCATTTTATGCAATAATAGCAAAAATACACATTTTCTCGGGCGTGAACATCTGTAAATGGGTTTGCATCAAGGTCAAATAAAAAAAAATCTTTCTGCATTTGTATCAAATGGGAGAGTATGGACAGATACCTAGCCCTTCAAGTAAAGTAAAAAATCTTACCTAAAACATATATTAGACCGTCAAGAACACAAGCAGCACTTCCAGAGCGAGCAATTTCCATGGATGGACTATCTATCCACATGTCCTTGCGGGGATTGAAGCACTGTACTAGGTCTATACCATCTCCATCTTCAAGGACCGCACCCCCTGGTGGTATTGAATAAGCATATTTGTTTGCCGTTTATAAGTGTCAAAGAAGGTTTCGTGCAAAACAATATATACCCTTTCCAACTTGCATTATGACGTATCTGCAGCAGACAGCTTTGAAAAACGTTGTGGCAAAAGGAAAAACTGCTCATGAATAGCAATTTTTTCCTTTACCGTACTGTTTTCAACGCTATTCAATTTCTACATTTTTGACTAGATGATTTCAAAGTCATCTGCTGCAGATTTGTTGTGCATGGGAATAGGTTTAACCCTTTCCCACTTATAGACACTTTTCGACACCTTGGAACCAAACAACTTTTGAAAACATTGTGACAAAAGGAGAAATTGCTATAAACTAGCAATTTCTCTTTTCACCAAAATGTTTTCAACCCTTTTCAGTAATTAAACCTATATATAAAGCTTTTCTGTGTGTCTGCCTTATAACTTTCAAAGTCGTCTGCTGCAGATTTGTTATGTATGGGAATGGGTTTAACAAAATATGGCTAAAGGTAGGTATTATGGTCATTGGCTCATAGTAAAACAAGTTAATGTCGTATTGCAAGCAATACAAAAGTCCCCTACCGGACGATGACAGTACATTGTGTATTGTATGTGCATTTGTTGACAAAAAACAGCAATGCACTGCATACATTTTGGATACAGTCCTATCAAACATTTCTCATTACGACCTTTGACCTGTAAGTGTGACCTGGACATTCCAGTTACAGGCTTGTGTCTTATGTGCCACATGTCACCTCATCATGGTGAACATGTGTGCCCAGTAACTTGGGAATCTTATGATGCATGGTTGAGATGCGGGACAGACAAGGTACAGTCCTATCAAACAGTTCTCATTTTGACCTTTGACCTCTAAGTGTGACCTTGAAATTTGAGGTACAGGCCTGGGTCTTGTGTGCGACACAACACCTTATCATGGTGAACATGTGTGCCCAGTAACTTAGGAATTCTGTGATGCATGGTTTCTCATTTCGACCTTTGACCTCTTAAGTGTGACCTTGACCTTTGAGGTACAGGCCTGTGTCTATTAAGCCACATGTCACCTCATCATGGTGAACATGTGTGACCAGTAACTTGGGAATCCTTGGGAAACAGTTCTCATTTTGACCTTTGACCTCTAAGTGTGACCATGACATTTGAAGTACAGGCCTGGGTCTTGTGCGCGACACACCACCTTATGATGGAGAACATGTGTGCCTAGTAACTTTGAATTCCTATGATGCATGGTTGAGATGAGAGCCGGACAAGGTAGTCCTATCCAACAATATTCATTTTGACCTTTGACCTCTAGGTGTGACCTTCACATTTGAAATACTGGCCTGGGTCTTGTGCGCGACATGCCGCCTCATCATGGTGAACGGTTGTGCCAAGTTTCTTTGAAATCATATGATGCATGGTTGAAATGTGGGCCGGACAAGGTAGTCCTATCAAACACTCTAAGTGTGACC
This sequence comes from Serripes groenlandicus, assembly GCA_031761405.1. Classification (NCBI taxonomy): domain Eukaryota; kingdom Metazoa; phylum Mollusca; class Bivalvia; order Cardiida; family Cardiidae; genus Serripes; species Serripes groenlandicus. Next base: position 96,942,498 of record JASEVX010000004.1, read on the forward strand.
TTCACATTTGAGGTACAGGCCTGGGTCTTGTGCGTGACATGCCGCCTCATCATGGTGAACGTTTGTGCCAAGTTTCTTTGAAATCATATGATGCATGGTTGAAATGTGGGCCGGACAAGGTACAGTCCTTGACCTTTGACCTCTTAGTGTGACCTTGACATTTGAGGTACAGGCCTGGGTCTTGAGCATGATACGCCGCCTTATCATGGTGAATGTTTGTGCCAAGTTTCTTGGAAATCCTATGATGCATGGTGGAGATGCGGGCCAGACAAGGTAAACCTATCAAACAGTACTTATTTTGACCTCTGACCTCTAAGTGTGACCTTGACATTTGAGGTATAGGCCTGGGTCTTGTGCATGACATGCCGCCTTATCATGATTGCCAAGTTTCTTTGAAATCCTATGATGCATGGTTAAGATGGTTAAGATGTGGGCCGGACAAGGTTATGTGGGACTGACAGACAGACAGACAGACAGAATCTGACGGAATCGACCAAACCTATAGTCCCCAAACAGATCTTCGAGCGGTAGGGGACCAATAATGATTTACACTTTCTTTGTAACAGATGACTATTGACACCTCAACAGCAGGTATGAATTTTCAAGGCAATGTATCTGGTTTCAGTTAACCCTTTCCCACCCGCGACGCATTTTGACACAATAGCAGCAGATGGCTTTTGAAAACATTGTGACTAAAGTTTAATTGTCATGATGAGCAATACCATTAGCAATTTCTCCTTGTCCCACAATGTTTTCAACTTTATTTAACAATTAAGCTATATTTTATGGAGATTCTTCAGGTTTTTGTCACCATGTTTTCAAAGTCGTCTGCTGCAGATTTGTTGTAAGTGGGAAAGGATTAATGAAATATCCATTGATTCCCTCATATATTTACTTTGTAGAAGGCTCTGAAAATGTATCAGGTGAATGGTCTTTCCAATTCATCAATATTTGTTAAAACCATAATTGAAAACAAATTCCTTGAATTATGGTTTGCTAATTATTTCAAGGCCATGCCATTTACAGTCATAGAGATAAGAAGAAATGCTTGAAAGACTATGCCGCAGATTCTTATGGTACTTTTGGCACTTATCATGTAATACTTTTCGAAATAAACTGGAATCTAAAAATGATGAGTTCCAAACAACTTAACCCTTTCCAAAAATCTGAAAAAAACAAAAAAAAACTTTGAAAACTTCTAGGAAAATTTATTTAAATTGAGTAGAAAACAATGTGGCAAAAGGATAAATTGCTCATTTTGAGCAATGTCTCTGTTTACCAAAATGTTTCCTAAAGTTATCTGCTGCAGCTGCATCTGTATGTGGGAAAGGGTTAAGTTAACTCTTTCCCTCATATAAACGCTTTGGACGCCTCTGCAGCAGACGGCTTTTTGAAAACATAGTGACAAAAGACTATGTGCAATTTCTCCTTTTGCCACAATGTTTTCCACTTTTAGTCATAGGTTATCCATTCAATTGTGGAGATTTTCTATGTTTTGACAAAATACTTTCAAAGTCGTCTGCTGCAGAATTGCCGTATGAGGGAAAAGGTTAAGACATTTTCATAAGCATGGATATGCAGGCAGACTATTTTGTCATAAATACCTAAAACTTGGCCTTCCCGGAGCATCCTTGTACTCATACATACCTGTTACATATAGTAGACCATGAAGGGACACAACTGCAGGACTGGTCAAAGCTATCTTCATTGGTGGTATAAATGACCATGTGTTTAACACTGGGTCATACTTCTCCACACTGTCCAGTCGACTTGACCCATCCCAGCCGCCTACTGCATATACATGCCCATCCAATATGGCCAAACCTGATAAACATTTTACAAATATTATACCAATTATTTCTCTCGCTCTTCAAACATTTACCAGAAACAGACAAATCACTTTTGAAAACATTGTGTAAAAATGAGAAATGAGACCATTTGCTTTTCATTCCAATAATGTTTTCTAGCTTTAACAGTGTTCCTTTTGCTTTGAATATTAATTCCTTTTTTAGATGCTTGTAATTTCTTTGAGTTCAACATTACACATGTAGTTTGCTGTGTAATGGGTTAATTAAAAGTAAGATGATGTCAAGGTTTTTGATAAGAAGGAAAATAATGATTCCCTGGTGATTTTGTTTTAAATGCCTAACCAATTCTTGGAATAGGTCTGCAGCAGATGACTTTGAAAAAATCTAGGCAATAGAGTGAAAAATCTCTATAAATGAAAGTCGAAAACATTGGGGCAAAAGGTGAAAATGTTCATTACAAGAGCAATTTCAACTTTTGCAATAATATTTTCAAAAGCTGTCTGCTGGTGAGGCATCAGAAAGCATCTGCATGTGGGAAAAGGTTAACCTACAAAAAGACGGAAGAAAACGCTCATAATTTCAAAGATTTTCAAGCAGAAACTTTCAATAAATAATTGGGTAATTCTGCAACATTTTAATCTTTATAACATAATGTGAAAGAAAATAACTCAACGTCAACAATATCTCTTTTTCTGACACTTAAACATACATGTATAATGAAAATAAACCCTTTCACACACGTTTGCAACAAATCTGCAGCAGATATCAGCAATAATATGGAATATCTCTATATATATGAACACATTACTTTTGAATATATTTGAAAATAAATTGTAGAAAAAAGAGAAATTGCTCATCATGACTAATTCTCCTTTTGCCAAAATATTTTGAAAAGTTGTCTGCTGCAGATTGGAAAGGTTTAAAGAATCAACCATCAGGTCAAGGCTAAATATTGAGACACATTACCTAGTTCTGATCTTGCCATGTTCATGGGCACCATTTCCATCCATGTGTCAAGACTTTGATCAAATCTCCACATACTTCTGCTGGCTGAGCCATCTGGGAACTCCCCTCCGGCCAAATAGAGGTAGTTATCACCTGTAAATGTGGCGTGTAGTTTACTTGTCATTTTGCATCAGACATTCTTGTAACTAGCATGCTTACTTCTTGAATTATATCCTTTTTCCTAAGAGGCATTCAGTACTCTTATTTAACAAGCTACTCACCAATTGGCCAAATCAGAAGATACCCAACGGGAATTCCAAGCCAGATTTCCAGATAAGGAGTTGTATACAGCTCTTTTTCCCAAAATATCCAACCAAACCCTATGATGTGGGTACTCAAGAGTCCTCTTGTTGAGACGATTATTTTGAGTATCCACAACATAGGGTTAGAGGGTCAAATAAGGATTTTAGAAACATGCAAAATACCTCTTATCTAGAGCTTTTCCAAGCTACATTATCCCTCTTAAAAAGTGGATGCCTTATTCTCAAGGCTCCTGGGACTGCCAAGCAAGGTCAAAGATTGGAAGATTTTGGCATTTCTTTTGTTTAGTTTTATCATTATCAAGAGTGCAAGATAATTTGAGTTAAACTTCAAATCTTTAATTGTTATTATCTCCCTTATTTTTTCAACAAACCGTGTGTATTGGATTCTCATAAGAAGTGTTTCAACAAAGAGTATTGACTAGAAATATGGATTTCAACAATTGAGACAGTTTTGAAAAACAAGTCAGACTATATCTTTGGTACTCTTTTTGATGTTACAGAGAACAAATGTCGCTTTAGTTACACAGAACAAAAAGTGGAACAAATAAACTGTTCACACAATGAGCAATTGCTCCTTTTTCAAACATGATTTCTTTTTTGTCTTATGATAAAACTGATGTGACATCATTCCGTAGAGATGCATTCTTCTAAAACAATAAAAATATTTCTAAGAACACAAATTTAACTCTTTCCCACGGCCACATATAGATGCTTTAAGCACCTATGCAGCAGACGACTTTTATAATCAAGAGGAGAAATTGCTCAAAATGACCAATTTATCGTTTTGCCACAATGTTTTCAACTCTTTACAGTAATTTACGTTTCCCTTATAAGGAGTTTTCACATTTTTGCCTAGATATGTTTAAAGTCGTCTGCTGCAAATTTATTGAATGAGGGAAAGGGTTAACATTTCAAAGTCATCAGCATTAGTTAACCTTTTACATGATATAGAAATTATTTAATTATTTGAAGCCTCTGCAGTAAGCAACATTTGAAAACATTACAGTAAAAGGAGAAATTGCTGAAAATGAGCCATTTCACCTTTTCAAACAATACTTACAAGTCTGTATCAATGATCTACTTAATATTTACAAAGCAATTGAATATACAAATATAAATCATATCAGGTCAACAATAAAAAAGATTATTCCGTTGGGATTTCAACAAAACAAAATAATTGTTTTCACTGCCGTAAATGTTTTACCTGAAGAAACCATTCCATGTTTACTAATGGCGAATGGGAGACATGCTAGAGGCTTCCACCGGCATGTATCCGGATCAAACATTTCTACACTACGGAGGACAACTTTGTCATCTTCTCCACCGACACATATTATAACCTCCATGTAACCTGAAATTATAGTTACTAGTTAGTCGTTTTGAGCAATTTCTTCTTTTGTCACTATGTTTTCAAAAAGCTGTCTGCTACAGAGGCGTCAGAAAGCATCTATATGAGGGAAAGGGTCAAAGAGATTATCCCTTTTTTTGCCCCGATATTTTCAGTGGTCTGTGCTGCAGATTGATTATATGTTGAGAAGGTGGGTAAAGTGTCACCCTGTCAGAGCAATCAACACCAAATCCAGTTAATTACCCCTTTCCCACATACAACAAATCTGTAGCAGACGAAAACAGCAATAACAAAATAAGGTAGATCTGTACAAATGCAAGAATAATTAGTGAATAGCGTTGAAAACATTGTAGCAAAAGGTGAAATTGCTCATCATGAGCAATTTCTCCTTTTGCCACAGTGTTTTCAAAAGCCATCTGCTGCAGAGGCGTCAGAAAGTGTCTATATGTGGGAAAGGGTTATATGAGTTTAATTATCCTATTTATTGTTTTCCTCTTTCAGGAAAATTGGTAGACTTAATATTATGATGAAAGATGAGCAAGCTCTGTTCCTTTTGACCACAATCTTTTTTAGAAGTAGTTTGCTACGGATGCATCCAAAGTAATCTGTATCAGGTAAAGGGATAAACATACCAAGGGATTTTCGTAGTTGCGTTCTTGGACTTTGTAACTCTGCATGTCTATCATGTAGGAGTAGATATGTCTTTGCTTCATCTACCAGCTGCTTGCACTTCTCAGATGTGGAAATAACTTCATGTTTCTCCACAACATCGTACAGATAATAGGGACTGGTGAGAGGGAGTCGCACATGCTCTAACACAATCTCAAACTGTTTCTTACGGCCTTCAATATCATAATCCAGCCATCTAACAGCTGATTGGAACACTTGTTCTTCAGAGTCTATATTGAGTTCATCGTCCATGAGAAGTTCTTGAAGTTTTTCTGGTGTTAACTGTAAAAATTCCTCTTGTAAACTGACGGCGAGAAAGTTTTGAATTATGTATAACTTAGATTTTTGTAGGAGTTCAGTACAAGCATGGGCTTCTGCAAAACAATGTATTCCAATGGCATTTGTTTCATCCATATTTTGGTCCAAATACTGTCCACACGCTTCTTTTACTGGTAAAATCTCTAACAGATTGGATGCTGATAGCAGAGATTGAACGTTTTGTCTATGGATAAGTATTTCTGATGTGTAGGCATAATTAACTAACAATTCCATAACTGGCCCATCAACATCGTTTATTGTAACTTTATCCTGCATGCTTTCTGCAAGATTTCCAGTGAACATAGCATTGAAATATGGGCTGAAAGAAGCCAGAACTATCTTGTGACACCTGAATTCCTGGCCTCCTGCACATATAGAGACATCACAAAACTGCTGTGACTGTTTGAGATGATTTAATCCTGTTAAAACTTGTGCTGGGTGTGACACTTCCACAAATTTGTACTCTTCCTCAATCAGTGTAAGTGTGGAGCCTTGGACACTTGCAGATGAATCTAAACTGTTTCGCCGAGTCGTCAGAAAATTGATCGGCAAGACTGCATGCTGGAGACAAATTTGTTCTGAACCATCAAATGCTGCCATCTTTAGTAATGCAGGAAACTGAAAAGTAGATTTAAAAGTATCATTAAGCCTTAACTCGTTCCAAACTGGAGATAACATTTGAACAATTTCTAAAATGAAGTAATTTCCCCTTTTGTCTTACAATGTTTTGAATGAATGAATGTATATTGTTTTACGGAGCATCGACAGCTAAGGTCATTTAGCGCGCATTTAAATTTAATTATTCATGATCCCTGGGTAAACAAACAAGTACTAGGCTAGAAAATGTGCCTTGCCCAAGGGCACTCCACCATGACCGTAGTGCCGCGACTGGGGATCGAACCCGGGACACCCGGTTTCGAAATCCCCGACGCTAACCACTCGACCACAGCGGATTCCTACAATGTTTTGAACTGTTTAATTTATAACACAATCATTTATAAAAATTTCTCCTATTTTTACCTGTTTGTAAATTGTATACAAATTTGTCTGCTTCTAATCTGTTATACATGTATGTGGAAAAGGATTACTATCACAGAGGAGATTTGGTTATGTTGTTGACTTAATTTTCATTAGGATCAAAACAGTTTTGCCCTTTATCCATCTTTTCCCAAAAAAAATTATTGCAATCCTTGATTATCTAGGAAGAAGATCTATACATATATATAATGGATATATATGTCACTGCAATTTTGAAATTCATCCTCAAGTTCACAGAGACTGACAATGCATTCAAACATTCCTGAGGCTTACTCTAAGTAAAGTGATCTTTCATTGTTAATAAAGAGATTTAACAACAATATGCCATATATTATATCACGGCATTTTCCTGGGTAAGTTACCAGTACTACTGGTCCATTAATCCTGCAATCTCCTTAAAACCAGACCTAAAACTCGCCTGCTTGTATATAAGTACAATGAAGTTTTTTGGTTTTCTAATGAGATAGTTTATCCTGATACCAGCGAGTGAGTCAATATGCTAGAGCCACAATCCTGAGTGCCATAGACAGTCACAGAAAGCCATTACTACCATTTTTTTTTAATGTCTTTGGTATGACTCAGTGAGTCTCAGTCTGCAATGGAACCTGTGACCTTCCACACCTTTATCTGATGTTCTACCACTAAACCAAAGAGGTAAGGGTTAACTCATTATTTATAAAACTTACAATACAACAAAAAGTCAACAGTTACCAACACTTGAAATCTGTTTGAATCCAACTTTGCTATACTTCATAGTTTCAATGTGTTTATCCCTTTCTCATATTTCTAACCCTTTCCCACATACAGACACTTCCTGATGCCTCTACAGCAGACTACTTTGAAAATATTGTGGCAAAAGAGGTAATTGCTCATTTCTCCTTTTGTTGTAATGTTTTCAATTTTAGACAATAACTGTTCTTTCATTTATAGTTATTTTCCATATTTTTGAATGAAAGTTCTCAAAGTTATCTGGTACAGATTTGATGTGGGAAAGGGTTATTGGAATGTTACTCATAATAATGTATTAGCCAAGCACTAACAGGTTTAAGATTTATATATATATCCTTGATGAATCAATCAGATCATTTCATAGCTCCATATTTTTTTTTTATAAACAGTATGATGAGATTTTGAAATTTCAATCAACTGATGAAATTGAAAAATTAATTAAGCTTGTAATAAGAAGCCTGAACCAGATGAAACTGACCTTAAAAATAAGAAAACATCCGGAAAGATTATAATAAATAAATCATCCATGATTGTATCCCATTGACAGACCATCTGCTAATTTCTTAATATGAACTCTGTCACATCATCTCGTTTTTAAAGTCTTAAAGTTTACTGCAATTATTTTTTACTTTCAACCTTTGTTAAGTATTTATAATCAATTACATGTTTTGAGCTGAAAAAAATTCTTATGGCATCATGTCAAGTGGTATAACAAGATAGAAAGTAGGTGGAGCTGTTGTTTAATACAAAAACTGTTTTTGACATTCTAATTTAAATCTAAAACACAAATAATGAAATATTGTTTTTCGGATTTGTAATGCTTTATTGCCAATTGGTTGCATTTTTTTGTTAGAACTTAGATTGGTCGATTAAGTATTTAAGAATACTGGTAAAGTAATAAGTTAACTTTTAAGATATGTTACAATTTTGTATTTTCAATCCAAATGCTAAGGGGATCGCATCACCAATAGTCATGGATATAAACTGACAAGGCAGAATAAGGAGTAGGCTATCAAATTGGATCAGTCCTGAGCTGGATTAAAAACTTTCTCATAGATAGAGAACAGTGTGTTAGAGTTGGCACAAATATATCTTCATGGTCAAAGGTAATAAGTGGAGTTCCACAGGGAAGCGTTTTAGGTCCTGTTCTGTTTTTGTGTTTTATAAATGATCTACCAAATGTTGTTGATGGTACGGTTAAAATATTTGCAGATGACACTAAACTGTATACTGTTAGTAAGGAAGAAAACTGTGAAGCGCTGCAAAAAGATCTTGATAACCTTTGTGACTGGAGTGATAAGTGGAAATTATCTTTTAATTCAAAAAAATACAAAGTACTACATGATCATGTAGGAAATAATAATCCCCACTATAGATACACTATGACAGACTCAGATGGGTACCATTCTTATATAGAAAGTGTTGATTCTGAGAAGGACTTGGGAGTTACATTTGACACCAAACTGAATTTTGATGTTCACATCACCAATATAGTAAATAAAGCTCAACGTAATTTGGGAATTATACATAGGTGACTAGGTCTTTTGAATATATGGACAAACCAATGTTACTTACTTTGTATAAGTCTATTGTATGACCAGTTTTGGAATATGGGTCATGTGTATGGTCTCCACACTTATTAAAAGACATTAAACGTATTGAAGGAATTCAGCGAAGAGCCACAAAATTAATACCAGACTTGGAGGAGTTACCATATATTGATAGAATGAAATCACTAGGACTTCCAACTCTGGAGTATAGACGAGATCGTGCTGACATGATTCAGATTTATAAAAGCATTCATAATCTGGATGAACTTAAATGGGACAATATGTTTTCTCTATCAACAGGCGGTTTAAGAGGTCATAACTTAAAATTTATTAAAATGAAAAGTCACAACAATATACGCTTCAACACCTTTTCGCAAAGATCAGTCAATTTGTGGAACAAATTTACATGTGAAACTGTAAATGCCAGTTCAATAAATGTGTTTAAATCACTGCTCAACAAAGAAGATTGGAATGACAAGAAATTTCACCCATCTTAGGCGCACAAATGTCGGTTTTATATAAAGAAAAGATTGAGAGAGGTCAATATAAGCTTAGGCTTAAGATGATGACCTAACATCAAGGTATTAAGGTATCAAGGTATCAAGGTAAATTATGTTTAATTATTATGTAACAGTAAATATTACAAATCAAAGTATTCTAATGAAATCCCATGTCTCATATAAACATTCAAAATGCACAATGAGAATACATAGGTGCAAAGGCTAACCGATAATAACATAATTTTCACATAAACAAAATATCCGCAATACGAGACTTTCCGAATTTAGTGCAAGTAAATGAATAGGGTATTGGCAACCCATAGATGTTGACAAATAGGTTAATAGAGAAACGAATAATGTATGGTTGATTGAAATTTAAATAAATATTTAATCAAATCATGGAGATGCAATATGTTTTACCTTATTGCATGTTGACAAATCGGTGTTATTGTTTCTATACTTCCTTCACTAAACGAATTGCAATAATGCCAGTTACTTCCCTTTATTATCAGGTTATGAAGCGTATTACCTCCCTTAGATTTTGCTGTGGCGGGTAAAAATGGACACTCTCTCTCTCTCTCTCTCTCTCTCTGTGTCTCTCTGTCTCTATGTCTCTGTCTGTCTGTCTCTCTATGTATGCCTGTCTCTGTCTCGGTCTCTGTCTGTCTGTCTGTCTCTGTCTCTCTCTCTCTCTCTCTGTCTCTCTGTCTCTCTCTCTCTCTCTCTGTCTCTGTCTCTGTTCTAACAACTCAACTTCCTTCTGCACCCTCTCTCTCTCTCTATCTCTCCCTCTCTCTCTCTCTCTCTCTCTCCCCTCTTTCTCTGTCTGTCTCTGTCTCTCTGTATCTCTGTATGTCTGTATGTCTGTCTCTGTCTCTCTCCTCTCTCTCTCTCTCTCTTTCTCTCTGTCTCCCTGTCTGTCTCTGTCTCTATGTATGTCTGTCTCTCCTCTCTGTCTCTCTGTCTTTCTCTCTCTGTCTCTCTTTCTCTCTCTCTCTCTCTGGAACTATACCATTTTAGTGTAATTCTGCGTTATTTTGATATTGCACCTGTACCCTTTTTGTCGTTCAGAAAACAATTGATTCTTCTAGAGCAAATAATGTTGTATAAACATTGCGAAGAATGATCCAATTCTCCTTTTCCTACAATGCTTTTCAACTCTGTATCAAAACAATGCTTCAGTATTCAGCATGACATAATCCTCTAGACTTTCGTAATATAGACAACCAACGATATAGAGACTATTTATCGTATACTAGCGTGTGAAATTTGTTCAAGCTAAATCATGGTTAAACAAAAAACAAACATACTTCTTTTAGACACTACCAAGTAAGGGAATACTAGTACCTATAAGTTGTCCTTGAACAAGTTGAACACGTTTGAACATAAATTAAAAAATCCGTTGTGCATCGATCTATGTGTCAATTGTGGGTTGGAGAAACTCAAAATCCCCATGCAAAATGACAGGGTATTCAAAATCCCCATGGCAAAAATGATAGGGTATTCAAAATCCTCATGATGAATGTCATTTTTAAAAAAAAAAAAAAAGTTATATGACACAGCCAGTAATTTAAATGATCATGCTACTGAATACCCCTAAATTAGATTGATTGCATGATTACCCCTTGATTAAGTTCATTGCATAATGGCTTAAAATCTATTATGATAATTACATGACAGTAAATGTGCTAAAATAGAACAATTAAAGCACTGCAGTGCTGACGGACTGGGGGCTGCTGGAAGGTTGGATTTTTCAACGCACGGGCCCTACGGCCCTCCGGTTTATCCGCCACTGTATGTTTCACGTGACTTCTTTCGTGGGGTGGAGGTCGGTCATAAGCCCTATGAGCCCCCGCTAAATCCGCCACTACATTTGCCACGCTTTTTCTTTGTTTACCATTAATTGTTTCGAAGCACGGGCCCTACGGCCCCCAGGTTAATCCGCCACTGTATAGTTCACGTGACTTCTTTCTTTTGTTTTCGTTCCTCTTCGCGAATGTTAATAATGTTAACAAGCGTCCACATTTCATCTCTCGGCGCATTGATGCACGACGGACGGTAGAAGGGCAAAATGCGATCACAATAGCTCACCTTGTGATATATATTACTATACTTTTGAGTTCAGCACAATTAGATATAATGCATATATATAATTTAAAATGATTGAAATTGCTCTTTGTTTTATTTGTGTTTTATTTCGCTTATATTTAGAACCTTTTATTCTGTTGGTTACCAAACAAATTTGTTCACACGTCCGGTTTTCTAATTGTACTAATTCCCCTACTAAACACCTTTGCTGTCACCGTTTGACAAAGACCAAATAGATCAAACATTAACTGAGTAAGGGGATTATGCTACCCATCATGGATACCCTGTCATTTTTGCCATGGGGATCTTGAATACCCATCATGTGGATTTTGAATAACCTAGCTGTGGTTTTGGCGTTGGGGATTTTGACTACTAGGGCAATTGTGACCCATGGGGATTTTGATATACACTTTTGTGGGTATCACCAGGGACGTAGATAAGTTTTATTTGCTACAAAATGTGAAAAAATTGACATAACAGGTGTACAGTTGGAGTTGCCTATCCCTCCTATCTATGTCCCTGGTATCACTAAACAGGGTCTGGTAGAGTCTAGAGGTCATATATCCCAGTATATACATGTTTTGTTGTGTTTTATATTGAAACAGGGTCTTTCAAATACTATTTGAAAGACCCTGATTGAAATGAATACAAATAAAGCGTGATTGTATCATATAAATTGAAGATTTGCTTAAACAAAATGGCGGCCACTGTCACGCATATCATATTTCTATAGTCATACGAAGATAAACTAAAACATGCAAATACATTATTATTTTTTATTTATAAGATACAATAACACTTTGTTTTATTCATCTGAATACAAAAACACTTATATATTGGGATAGTTGACCCCCAGACTCTACGAGACTCGGTTCAGTGATACAGTCAATTGTTGGCTTCAAACGACGTCTCCTCTGTAACCACTAGGCCATGGGAATGAAATTTCATAGCAACACCCTATCAATGCCCTCTCCTTAATGTTTTAAATGTTTTAGATCCATAAATAATTCTGGTTTCTATGGCAACCGAAAGCGAAAACTTAAAAAATCTTCAGCTCTAAAAGAAGTTTGCTAATTTTCAAATGATTCTGTGGATATGTTCCATTGGTGACTCTCTATCAGCTTCCATCAAGTAATGTTGATTGGTAGAAAAACATGGCTGTTAGGGGCGGGCTGATTTCCCTATATGGCTGTAGTTAAAACTACAAAAATCTTCCCCACTAAAACTATCAAGCCAATTTTCAAAAAAACAATTATTGAAATATTCCTTTTGTAACCCTTCTTTCAGGTTCCTTCGTGCCATATTGATTGGTCAAAAAAACATGGTCTCTAGGGGGCTTTGTTTTGCATGATATGGTTATAGTGAAATCTTCTCCTCCAAAAGTTGATTTTGTAGAAATGTTTCTTGAGGGACACTATATGAGATTCCTTCAAGCTAATTTGATTGGTCTAAAACAATGGCCGCCACTTGAGCAATACTGGCCTTCTTAGGCCTCTTATAAGCATTTCCTCTTTAACCCTTTCCCTCATATAGACGCTTTCTGACGCCTCTGCAGCAGACGGCTTTTTGAAAACATAGTGACAAAAGAAGAAATTGCTCAAAACGAGTAATTTCTCCTTTTGCCACAATGTTTTCCACTTTTAGTCATAGGTTATCCATTCAATTATAGAGATTTTCTATTTTTTGACAAAATATGTTCAAAGTCGTCTGCTGCAGAATTGTCGTATGAGGGAAAGGGATAACTCACAATTTACTGAACCCTTTCCAATATATTAGTAATTAACAAAACTGTTACATGTAGACTTCTTTAAAATATCAAGGCAAAAAAGTGGAAAATATGTACAAAATTATATCTTATCAAAGTATAATTAATTAGAACATAATTGCAAAGGAGAAATTGCTCTAGATGTTTATCATCAATTTTTCATTTTGCCACATTGTTTTTAAAAGTTAACTGCGCCATATGCATCTGCATGTGGGAAGGCCCCATTTAAGTTTTGTCCGATACATGGATTTCAAAAGGGATTTGTATCAGGAAACACTTTACCCGATATAAATGTTTCAAAGCCCCTTCAAGTGGCAACTTTAGAAAATATTGTTGGAAAAAAGAGAAATTGCAAAAAATTAAGTCAAAGCAGACAACTCAATTTGTTGATGTTTGTTCACTCAGTCAGTCAGAGCACACGTTGTGGCAAAAGGTGAAATTGCTAATAAAGAGCAATTTTACCCTTTGCCATGATCTTTACAACTGTATTCAATGATTAAACTTTTATTTAAGATGTTGACCATATTTTAACCAGATGTTTTCAAAATTGGTATATATCCCCTTCCCTCATATAGACACTTTCTGAAGCCTGTGCAGCAGGTGGCTTTTTGAAAACATGGTGACAAAAGAAGAAATTGCTCAAAACAAGCAATTTCTCCTTTTGTCACCATGTTTTTTATTCTTTTCAATTATTGTATTTTCATTTAAAGGAAGTTTCCAATTTTTTAAGGGTTAACCCTTTCCCTCATATAGACGCTTTCTAAAGCCCCTGCAGCAGACGGCTTTTTGAAAACATAGTGACAAAAGAAGAAATTGCACAAAACGTGCAATTTCTCCTTTTGTCACAATGTTTTCCACTTTTAGTCATTATACCAAAAAAAACCATGAATGGGTTTTTTCGCTTATAGTTAACAGGTGTGAGATTTTTTTTTTAAGCTTTCTGGAATGAAACTGGAAAAATCCATGGGGGCCGCCATTTTGGAAATGTATAAAAGGCAGACGTAAAACACAGATTGAAAATTATTGTCGTCTTTTTAATAATTTTTTTTTAAAATCGGTATTTTGGGTATGTATAAAATGAGCGGAAAAACACGGATTGAAAATTATTGTCGTCTTTTTTATCTTTTTTTTTTTAAATAGATATTTAAGATCATTAAAATGCTGTGTTTTGTGGGAATAAACATTTGTACGAAAAGTTAAAACTAAATGGAAATCTGTAAGAAATATGTTTTCCCGTTCGTAAAAAACCCGACAGCATTAGCCTTCTACGCCCGAACCTAAATGTTGACTGTATCGTAGCCAAAGAAGGACGTGACGTCATTTTCATTACACTTCATTTTGGCGTAACGTCAATGGAGCGACGTCGTTTCCCGCAAAAAAAATGGTATCAACATGAAAGACCCCAAATTCCTATACATGAGTTATTGCCTCACTCATTCAAAGTATAATTATTTATCAAACATTGTGGCAAAAGGATAACTTTCTCATAAGGAGCAATTGTTCTTTTGGTGACAATCTTTTCCTAAATCGTCTGTTACATAGGCCTCAGAAACTGTCTCTAATAGGGAAAGGGTTTAGCAGAAATGTGACCCCTTACATAATTTGTTCCAGTCATATTGACTGGTTGAAAAAGGTAGTCGCCAGATGGCATTAGTAAAGGGCTGATCTATTTGCTTTTTTACCATAATGCAGGTGATCGATTAAGGATCATCTTGGCCCTCATGTTTTAACCTCGTTCATTATAAATGTATTCCTTGATTTTCTGAAAGTTTTTACTTTATTATTTTCTGTTCGTAATAATAGACAACAGCAATACGAATTCCAAATATGTTTTAATAATGCAAGAAACATGACATTAACATTATTATTGTCTAGTCAATTACTTATAAATCCTTTTTTATGGCCAAAGTATGCTCTTTAATTTTTGTTTATAATTATCTTGCGTTTTTTTCGTAAATAGGTAGCACCTATAGATATATTAAGGTTATATATCCATTCAATTATAGAGATGTTCTATTATTTGTCAAAATATGTTCAAAGTCGTCTGCTGCAGAATTGTCGTATGAGGGAAAGGATAAGGGAAAGGTTGTTGGATACAAAGAGAACACAAGGCAGTAATTTATTTGAGATAAGTTTTATATCAAAATATTGTAAAACAGATACAATATCAACATACATACACGGAAATCTTCAATAAAAACATACTATAATGCAATAGTACTGATAGAGTGCAACATTATGGTAACTCAATATGTGATTATAATGGAGTAACTATAGTGTTGCGCTCAGGGAACGATTAATGTTAACATGTTAACGACATTTCAAAACAACTTAACTCTTCTCTTACATAACGTGCACCCTTAACAACAATGTTCTTAACCTAGAAATTTATTTATTTATTGGGGTTTTACGCCGTTTTCAACATTATTTCAGTTATATCACGGCGACAGTTCACTTATTCATGATCCCTGGGTAAACGAATCAGTACTAGGCTAGAAAATGTGCCTTGCCCAAGGGCACTCCACCATGACCGTAGTGCCGTGACCGGGACACCCGGTTTCGAAATCTCTGACGGTCAATCTTTTACTCATGTAGACACAATTTGAAAACAATGTGGCAAAAGGAGATAATTTATTGCTTCAGATGATCATTTTTTCTTTTGCCAGAATGTTTTCAACTCTATTCAATAATTAGACTTTAATTTGTAGAGATTTTTTTTTATATATTTTCTAGATGTTTTCAAAGTCAGCTGCTACAGAACTGTATTAACCCTTTCCCACATATAGACACTTTCTGACGCTTCTGCAGCAGACGACTTTTGAAAACACTGTGACAAAAGGAGAAATTGCTCAAAATGAGCAATTTCTCCATTTGCCAAAGTGTTTTCAACTCTATTTAAAATTCATACTTTCATTTTATGAGATTTTCTTTATTTTTGTCAAGATATTTTAAAAGTTGTCTTCTGCAGATTTACTGTATGTGGGAAAGGGTTAACTATGAAATTAAATTGTTTCCCTTTCTTCACACAGAGCTCTAGATAATGAGTTTTTTTCATGTTCCACAATCTTAATTTGAAATTCAAACCCTATTTTGTGGGTACTCAAAAGAATCATCTCAGAGAAAATATTGTCGGGAAAAGACCAGTTCTCTCCCCCTTATCTAGACCTCTGATTTAATCATAGATCATTTGGAAAATGATTTGTAATCTTACTGTCATGTGATCAGACAATCATATTACATATGATTGTCAACATAAAGGACGATACTCATTGGAAATAAATTTATACATTATGCAGAAAACACGCCTATATTCTTTAAGTCTACACTTAAAAACTATACAAGGAAGTTTGCATTCTCTTGTAGAATAAACTTTTAACCCTTTCCCACATACAACAAATACAGCAGACAACTTTGAAAAGAAATATAGGCAAAAATATAAAAATCTCTATAGATAAAAGAATAACTATCCAATAAAGTAAAAAAAATTCTGACAAAAGGAGAATTGCTCATGATGTGCAATTTCTTCTTTTGTAATTTTTTTTTCTTCCAGAAGTCATTGAAATATATGTACATGTGTTACATATTTAGTCTATTTCGGTAGTAACTGATTTAAACATTGAAATAAATTTCGAAATTGTTGCAAAAGTGTCAAAATGCATTATGTAACTGGGACAGGGATAGATTATGCGCACTTACTGAATCATATTAAAATACTGGTACATTTGTATAACCCTGTCATTTGATATAGATGACAGTTAAAGCCTCTTAACCCTTTCCCTCATACGACAATTCTGCAGCAGACGACTTTGAACGTATTTTGTCAAAACATATAAAATCTCCATAATTGAATGGATAACCTATGACTAAAAGTGGTAAACATTGTGGCAAAAGGAGAAATTGCACGTTTTGTGCATTTTCTTCTTTTGTCACTATGTTTTCAAAAAGCTGTCTGCTGCAGAGGCATCCAAAAGCGTCTATATGAGGGTAAGGGTTAAGCGGAAAGCTTTTTAGAAATCAATCAAAATAAGCAATAACTCCTGTTCCCACAATGTTTTTAATTCTATGTCAAGATTGTATGCCAATTTTTTAAGTTTTTACAATTTCATCATCAAGAATTTTCAAGGCGGAAAAACCCTCAAAATATTTTATCAGGTAGACATTAACCCTATTCCACATAAAATAAATCTGCAGCAGATGACTTTGAAAACATCTAGGCAAAACTAGCTATAGAATAACCCTATAAATGAAATTATCATTACTAAATAGGGTTGAAAACATTGTTTCAAAAAGAGACATTGCTCGTTATCTGTAATTTCTTCTTTTGCCACAATGTTTTCGAAAGTTGTCTGCTTTAGATGCGGCAAAGTGAAAAGGTTAAAACATGGGAATAGGAATTAAGTATGGGTATGATCTGATAAAAAAGTTGTGAGCATAAAAGCATAAAATAATACTAGATCTATAACAGTTTACACATATCATCAGTACATCCCTTTTCCATATACAATAATTCTGAAGCAGATGAATTTGAAAACATCTTGGAAAAAATATAGAAAATCTGTATAAATTAACTAAAATAACTATAATATAGAGTTGAAAACATTATGGCAAAAGAGGAAACTTCTCATTACAACACAATGTCACACTGTTTTCATAAGTCGTCTGCTGCAGATGCATTAGAAATCTTCAGTATGAGCGAAAGGGTTAAAGAAGATATTTGTTCATCATCAGTGCAATATCGTAACTTATCTTCATCAGTAATAGTTAGAATTCAAATTTTCACTGGTACAAAAAAAAAAGTACATTATTACTTCTGAAGATATAACAATAGGTTGGTTGGTCATCACAGGATAACAAATGAATAAAACAAAAGACATCAAAATACTCCATGAAGTTCATACCAAACTTTCGAATTAAAGATTTAAGCATCTTCTATGTTTATGAAATGATGCATTTTCATACCATAATATCATAAAGAAAACACCATTATAAATACATAGCGCACACAGTGTGATACAGAATTTGATCTCACCAATTTTGCCAAGTATTTCACTGCCAAGCATGAATTATAATTCAGCTGCATCCGACGATCTTGGGTCTTATTGAGTCTCTCCGTAACAGGATCATGTCATGGTTAATGTATGTAAAACAAACAAGTTTACAAATTTAGGTCTTTTGTCAAAAGATGCATTTGGGAATAAATGACTTGTAGACTGACAATCTCTTATGAGCCTGGGTCTTCACTGTACACAAATGCATTAAGACGCCAAATCGCTAGATACATCTCATTTGAATTTTCCATTTGTTATTCTATTCAGTGTATTCTGACTTTATAAATATTATTATCTGATTTATGTAAACAATTTCAATGATGAGGTAAATATTGCACTCTAATAAAGCTATGCTAGATATGTTTAAAGATATGAGGGGCATTCTGATAGTTTTGATAATAGGCGCATAACTCTGTTTATAAATTATTGAATTTTATGAAAGTTATATCCCTTTCCAGGGTAAAAACATTGTCGCTTTTTGCGGTTCTCAATTTCCTCATGCAAAATGTGCTGGTCACACGGCGTAGCGTATCTAATTATGTCCGGTAATTGACATTGCTAGTAATGAAGGGTTTAATTACAAATATGGCGAAGAAAGAGTAGAGGGTCTTATAAAACTAGGTCGATGCTTACTGGTTAGCTGATTTAGATATATGGGAATTATTTTTAATGTTATCCTACTATTGCAAGATGGTCAGCTCGATTTAAAGATGGCAGGCAATAGGTCAAAGGGTGCCCGTTAATACCATTTTGTGAAAATGACATCATTCATTTCCATTTAAACAGCAGTGGAGGATGATGCGTGTTGCACTGTGGAGAAGTTAGCGGACATATGTGGCATTAGTTTGGGGGCAGTTTTCTCAACTTTTAAGGAGAGAAAAAAACATGATAGTGTAAGAATTACCCCTGAATTATGGAGCGTGTATGAAAATTGTGTTGAAAGATATTTTTTGACATCGCGACATGTGATGAAACGTGGGTGTAATTTTTTGAGCCAAGTGATAAGGAAAATTACAAGGTGTGGGTGAAGGGAAATGGAGAAAGGCCACAGATAGCCCGACGTTCCAGGAGTGATAAGCGCATTTTATACTATTTATTTTTTGCAGCACATGGAAAGATTCTCCAGTTTCCTGTTCCAGAGCGCAAGACAGTCACAGGAAGGATGTATGCTGAAAACATTCTACCTGCTTTCCTTAAACACTTTGTACAGGCCCGTCCATATACTGGGTGAGGGGACTTAAACTACTCCATAATAACGCCCAAGCACATATGTCATGACAGATTATTTACACACCATAAAACTTCATACTTTGCCACATCCCTCATACAGTCCAGACCTGTCACCATGTGACTTTTGGCTGAATCCACACATTGAACAGTGTCTCAGACCCACACAGCTGTGGGGCATGCCATATACCAATGCGCTATCACTATACCCAAATCAGACTATAAAAATGCATTTTCCGAGAGTACTTTGAGGGACTCGACTAGACAGATTTGACCAGCTAAGAGCAGTATTATAAAACCCCATCCACTATCAGAACTTTCAGATTGCTCCCCGTATAAACACATATGAACAGAATATGACTCATTGACTATTATGACTGTTCTCTGAGAAAAATAGGTTGTCCCTGAAACAGACAGCTTTTTATGCCTCTGTAGCAGAAAGGTTTTGAATTGTGCAAGAAAAAAGTATATCTTGTACAAGTTGAGGAATTTTACCTACTGCAACTATGTTTATCAATATTTGTAGCAAAATTATACTTCTAGCTTTGCTAGGGTAACATTTGTATTCCTTTATGGTTTTAAGTCTATGCAACTAGGTAAACAGTTATCATACAAGCTCAATTGTCCTATTTCAGGGTTCATCAAGTTACAAACATTTGAAGATAAGGATGGAGATTGTACAAATATAACATATAATTTTGAGGAGAGAGTGGGAGAAATGGCCAACAAATTTGATAAGTTGGATCAGATAAAAAATTGCAGAATCTCTCTCTAAGAATCTCCCTTAACATTTGATAACAGTATGCTTAATTTCTGATATTGTATAAAAGAAATTTAAACAATTTTTAACACATTTTATGGCAACAAGTCTTAATCTATTAATTGAAATTTTAAGACGATGAAAAATTGAACACATATGAAATAAGAATTGAAAAGTGGACATTTTAATATGAGTTAAGAAAACATTGTTGGAAAAGTAGAAATTTGCTGTTATGATCAATTTCTTTCTTTTTCAACAATCTTTACTGCTGGAGAGGCATCAAAAACCATTAATTTTTTAACTCTTTTTCTAAAGTGGTTGACTTTTGAAGTTTCTGCACTAGATAACCCTTGGACAAAAAACATTGAAAGATAAGACTGAAAATGCTAATATTGTGTGAATTGTTGAAAGGTCAGGGCTTTTTATAATTCTACATTTAGTGATACATTATCTTCAGTGATCACTTCCCCTTCAGTAATTGTTTCCAGGGTTTGCCGGATCTTTTTTAAAGGTTTCTGTTCGATCAAAATTTCAAAGTTTTTGCTGCGTAGGTCATCAATGGCATCCAATAAGGCGTCTGGAAAATGGTGTGCCAACATGTTTGGACTGACGATAATTTCTGTGAAACTTTCTGGTCCTTTCCATGAGGCAACGTATTCTTCATCCCCACTAAATGTACTGAAATATTATGCACACATTTTTATTCTCTTTCCCTAAGTTTTGAACCTTCTAAAGATTTTTTTTTTAAAATAATTATAATGCTTCTTCAGCAGGTGACTGAAAATATCTAGGCAAAACTGAGCCGTCCCGCGAGAAAACCAACATTGTGGACTCTGCGTAAAGTATCGACCCGGAACAGCCTAAGCATGACGCGCAGGTTTACCCAGATAGACACTTTTCGCCTCCTGTTGATTTTCTGTTTCAGGGATCATTACTCTATACCTCTATTCCCCTGACACGGAATGTGTTGGCCCGGATCAGTCTATGCAGACTGCGCAGGCTGATCTGGGTCGATACATAACGCAGAGGTCATAACGTTGGTTTTCTCACGGGACGGCTCAGCTATAGAATGAAAGTATACACATAAGATAGAGTTGGAAATATTTTGGCGAAAGTGGATACTTTGCAGAAATACAAGATAAAAATGAAAACAATGATATACATGTATAGGGTTAACCCCTTCCCATATACAACAAATATGCAGCAGATGACTTTGAATATATCTTGGCCAAAATATGGGAACCCTATAAATGAAAGGACAATTATTGAATAAAGTTGAAAACACATGGTGGCAGAAGGATAAAACATTTTTTTCGAACAATGTTTTCAAAAGTCATCTGCTGCAGAGGCGTCAGAAAGAGTCTGTCCTGGCTCTGAACTGTTAGCTGCTAAACTCAACACTTTAATCTTGATATTCCTAAAATTGGCTATGAACTTTTCCAAACTCTTCCAAATGCAAAGCTGGACAAGTTCATTTTACATATTCAGCATTGAAAGGGTTAAAAATTATGCAACATTTCCTATTTCCTTACATAATGGAAAAAGAAGTTAAATGTGGATGTTTTGAAAACAGTTCTTACCTCTCCTCTACGTGTAGAACCTGCCCTGGTAATTGTAACGTCTCATACGTACATTTTATATGTTCACTATGTTTGGTACACTCAGACAATGATATCTGAAATACATACAACACGCAATACAACACGCAATTCACCATTTCATTCACCAGAAGCAGGGAACTGTTGTTGCTCTGAACCCTTTCCTACATACAGACACTTTCTGATGCCTTTGCAGCAGATGACTTTTGAAAACATTGTGGCAAAATGAGAAATAGCTCAAAATGCATGGTCTTCTGCAGCTTTGTTGTTAACCCTTTCCTTCATATAGATGCTTTTTGATGCCTCTGAAGCAGACAGCTTTTTAAAAACATAGTGACAAAAGAAGAAATTGCTCAAAACAAGCAATTTCTCCTTTTGCCACAATGTTTTTTCCACTTTTAGTCATACGTTATCCATTCAATTATAGAGATTTTCTATTTTTTGGCAAAATATGTTCAAAGACGTCTGCTGCAGATTTTAGTATGAGGGAAAGTATCAGTGCTGCTCAAGGAAAAATCAACCTTAGAGCTTTTGTGAACGGTGTAGTTCTAGGTCACCCTGACCAAAAACACAGTCTGACGGGATTATGAACTGGTTGCTGATAAATCATGGGCATCTAAGTCTCTGGTGTGCAATATATGTTTATAATAGATGGTATCCTTGAACAAATTGATATTTATGTACACTCATGAAAATGCTGATTTTCCTAGCAATACCTTATATTTGTAGAGGCCTGTGAGAGAAGTTTTAACCTTTTCATACCTACAGACCCATTTTAACGCAACTGCTGCAGACCACTTTTGAAATAATTATGTCAAAAGTAGATCATTTGAAATTTTTGAGAACCAGATGAGTGTGGAAAGTGTAAGATTTGAGGTTTTGAGTGGAAGTTCAGTCTAACAAGTTTGGAGAGTAAAAAACATGAGTTGCAGATGAGTGCAGAAATTGTAAGATTATGAATATGAACAATTCTAGGAAATTTGATTTTTTTTTTAATGACAGTCACGTTCCAAAGGTTAAATTTGAGTGGGATATATCATCTGAGGTCTAGTGGTCTTAACCCTTTCCCACAAATATGCGCTTTCTGCAGCAGACGACTTTGAACATATTTTGTCAAAAAATAGAAAATCTCTTTAATTGAATAGATAACATAAAAATTGTAAAACATTGTGGCAAAAGGAGAAATTGCTCGTTTTGAGCAATTTCTTCTTTTCTCACTATGTTTTCAAAAAGCTGTCTTCTGCAGAGGCATCAGAAAGCGTTTATATGAGGGAAAGAGTTAAATGTTGAACGTGCATGTCACATAAATACCTATATTAGGTTCTTTGTGACCAGGCTCATCAAGATTTTTTGTTTGAAATGCATCCTTAACATTACTGGACATGAGACCACAACCCAAAACTAAATATCTTTGTAACCCTTTCCCACATACAAATAAATCTGCAGCAGACGACTTTGAAATGAATTTGGCAAAACTTTGGAGAGTCTCTATTAATGAAAATATACTTAATGAATAAATTGAAAACATTGCTCATTATGAGCAATTTATCACTTTGACACAATGTTTTCAAAAGTCGTATGCTGTAGGGTCGTCAGAGAGTGTCTGTATGTAGAAAAAAAGGTTAAACAGTATGTTCATAACTGCCATTTATTCGAAAAGTCTGTTCATATGATGCGACCCAAAAACATTTGGTTACAATACCTCCAAACTACTCCGTTTGCTGACTTCATTTTCATCAGTCTGTGTATCTTGAACTTGGTCATGGAATTCGACGTCCTCATCAAGGGTACCAGCCCTACCAGAACACATTCTCCAACATCCACCTGCTAGTATCTTATACTGAAATGAAACAAAATATATACAAGCTGTATTCCAGGAAACCTCTTGGTTAGTGTGGCATATGTATGTCTTTGACTTAATTTGTTAGTGAACCATGTAAATCCAGAACAGACTCTACAGTTTGGATTTCTTTAGCACCAACGATAAGAACAAGAAATGGGGTCTCATCAGTCCTTCATTATTCCCTTACATGTAAACCCTTTCCCACATACAACATATCTGCAGCAGACGACATTGAAAGCATGTGGACAAAAATATAAAAAGTTCCTATATATAAATGTGGGTAAATTTACTGAAAAAAGTTGAAATTGATCGTTTATGCAATTTCTTCTTTTGTCACAATGTTTTCAAAAGTCGTCTGCTGCAGAGGCATCAGAAAGCGTCTACATGAGAGAAAGGGTTAAATGTTTAAAGCAGAGAATCCATGAGAAGTACATAAAAGCAATACAACATTTTTAGAAATAAAGAGTACTAACATAATCTAGATGCATCTTCTGAAAATTTGTAGTCCTACTAGTGTCACACCTTGAAACATATAACCCTTTCCCTCATATAGATGCTTTCTGACGCCTCTGCAGCAGACAGCTTTTTTAAAACATAGTGACAAAAGAAGAAATTGCACAAAACGTGCAATTTCTCCTTTTGCCACAATATTTTCCACTTAAAGTCACAGGTTATCCATTCAATTATAGAGATTTTCCATTTTTTGACAAAATATGTTCAAAGTCGTCTGCTGCAGATTTCTTGTATGTGGGAAAGGGTTAAGCCACATGCAGCAGATTATTTTTGAAAATATTGTGGCAAAAGGAGATATAATATTGCTTATAACGTTTTTGCCTCATACAGTTTATTAGTTTGCCTACTGGGCAGAAGCCCGCGACTTCTATTTTTAATAGCTTTTCGGAGATGACATGGGAGGACAAGTAATTATTAGAAAAAAACAAATTTAAATGTCTTGAACATATTACAATTGCGTTTGTTTTAAAAACACTAAGTTATGACAAATCTAAAATGAAATTAATATTCCGATGTTTTAATTATTTGCAGTTTCTTTATTTTGACTCACATTTATGTTTTTTTGTTTTATTATTGACTGTTATGTGTTAATATTGAGATAAAAATCACGTTGAATTCTCCCTTTTAATAGCAATTTTAACTTACTGAATGTTATTTTCATGTTCAAAGAGATGTCTTGATTTGTGAAGAATGCATTTAATAATATTTATCCATGTATATAAAAAATATGAACTGTATCTAAGCTAAAACTGTTGATCACGTGACTAGTGAATACCCACTGCGTAGATCAATTACCATTGCAGAGAGCCATTCTTTACACTCATTTACAAATAGTTAATTATAGGTGATTTAAAATGTTTATTTGGTTCGAAACAAATGAGATAAAACTGGTTTTAATAGAAAAATTACTTTGAATGAACACTCTCATAAAGAGAGTGTAAAGAACGACAACTCTGTGAAGAAGAATGGGTTCATGAATGGGGTCTTTCGTACAAATTTATTTCGTCCTTGACAATTTTAAATATGTCATAAGATTCCCTACAGGCATTTTGCTTGCCATCTGCATATTGTTATGCATCATTGACACTAGGGGGCCCATCATAATATAATTTTAAAACATGAGTACATGTAGTTTATTATTTTCATTATAAAAAAGGAAGGAAAGAATTACAATAAATTAACATGTTGTAGGGTTCAGTTTATGTTCGAAATTAAGTTTGAAATTATACAACAATTTCAATCAAATTTAACTGTTTAGCATATTATATTTCAAGGGTGGTCTAATTTATAAATATTGGACTACATTTTAACATTTGTCAAAGAATGATATAATTTGGATGCCAAGCAATATCATATTGAGAACAAGAGAAAACTCATGTCTTCAGCGATTTAACCCTTTTCTCATTGTTTTAAAAGTAGATTGCTGCAAAGGTGTCCAATGTTGACTTTAATAGGGGAAAGGTAAAATTGTCTGTTTTGTGGTTTTATTGATAAATAATAAAATTCAAATATTCTGACAAACATCTTGAAAAGTGTATGTTGAATTCACAAATCTGATAATTATTCCTAAATGAAAGCACTGTATACATACTGAGACTAATGATTGGCAAGATTACTCATTTCCATTACTGTGTATGATTAATAATCAGTTGACTGTGTGTATGGTCAACCTACCTTAGAATGGAGATTAATCATAAACAATGAAAGGCTTCAATTATATTTCAATGAAGGACATTCACTTCGTTGACAAAAAAATGCAAGTTATGATACATATTTACTTGACCCTACCCCTGATGTTCCAATTTGCCCCTCAGTTGATAACTGTTTTTTCAACTACTATAATGTAAGTGTAATGTGTTATGCATAACTGCAGTATGGATTTCCGGCGACATTGATGTGTTGCATCAACTTTCTCTTGTATATATACTTGTACAAGTTTTTGTATTGTCACAGCACAGTCTCTCTACAATTTTAGAGAGATACCATTAGACAGCATCTAATAATTATCTTTCATGCTCAAACATTCATACATTGCAGACAAAAACTAATATTTGGATGAGGCTTGCACCACATCCGCTTATAGATTTGATATGTTTTGCCTTACCTTTGGTTGTCTGGTTTCATGTATGGTTTTTAAAATCTGTATTTTTAGGTCATCCATCATCAACATGCCCTGTCGTGTTATAATATCATCACCCAGAACCACTGAACAAACAATATCTTGAGCATATTCACTTATACATGGACTGAAAAGATGTAATTATTATATAACTAAACTAATATGCAAATTTGTTGATTGATTGATTGTAGTTTAACACCATTTTCAATATCATGTCATATCATGGCGGCCAGTTCACCTACTCATGCATTTCCTGGCTATCTCACACCAGTACTACACACAAAGGTCTTTCCAAGCAATTGGTTGCTTTCTACACAGAATGTTAGCCCTTTGGTGGAAGAGAATGACACTTATCACAGTGACTTTTGTCAAATGTATGAAAGAATGTTGGCCAAACTGGAGTTTTAACTCACACCCCCTGGATTGACAGCCCATGTCGCTACCGACTTAGCTAACAGGGCTAGGCGCAATTTGTTGAATCGACTTCCCCCCCCAAACGCAACCCTAAAGAACCATGACACTTGTATACCATAGGAATTTAGGGAACATTACCTTATGGCTATTTATTAACCCATTCCCATTTGCAGACACATTTGTACGCATCTGCAACAGACAACATGTAAAATGTTGTGGCAATAGGAGAAAATTGCTTATAATGAGCTATTTTACCTTTGGCCACAATGTATTCAAATCTCTTTCAAAATCTGTATCAAGAAAAGCTAGAGAAATAAACCGTTAAGTTGAACTTACCCCACTAACTCCCCTGGTGGGGAGAAGGCAAAACATCTGACTTTGGGGTATGTAGGTTTGAGTAAAATGGCTACTAGTGCTGCGGCGCCTGCACCCAGACTGTGGCCTGTGATTACCAAATCTGCTCCCTAAAGTATAGACAGGGTTCATAGAATTTAGTTTATCAAGTAACCATAACTCTGTCTCACATGCAGACTCATTTTGACACATCTGCAGCACAAGAGATTGAAAGGTTTTAAGACAATATTGGAGCGATAATTTCACATTGTCTCAACATGTTTTTTGTTGCTTGCAGAGATATAAAAAGTTGTCTAAACTGGGTTGAGCCTGATCTCCCGCCAGAAACAGACAACATTTAATGCACTGCAGAATACAAAATTTGTAAACATTTTAGGAAAAGGAAAATTGCTCAAAACAAGCAATTTCTTCTTTTCCTAGATTGTTTTTAATTCTGTATAAAAAAAAGTATGAAAGTTTACAGATAAATTCTTTTCCCCCTTGTAGAAGCATTTATAGGCATAAGATAGCATTTACAAACAATTTAGCAAAAGGAGAAATTGCTAATCATGAACAATTTATTCTTTTGCCACAATAGTTTCAACTCCATTATACATGTATAATTTAACTTCAATTGATACAGATTTTCCATATATGCATTAAATTTTCTCAATGTTCTCAGATTTATTGTATGTGGGTATTTTTCAAAGTAAGATCAAACACATTACTGTATCATAAATCGTTTTATTTATATCTGTCTGATATTACAGAAGGGAGGATAAATAGCAATATTGTGCAAATTATAAATAACTCACACAAGATCCTTTTGTAAAAGAGTTAATGGAGCATGTGGTACCATCTGTTGCTATTCATTATGTAACACAAGCATCCAGATGATTAAAAACAGTAACAGTGGTAAGTCATTGGTAACAGTATGGTATGTGAAAAATGTAAAAAATAAATTGTTGTTGTTTGGCGTTGTTTACCCTCGCGCTCGGCATTAATGCCATTTGGCATAATATAATACAACATACTATAATAGCCTATTTTTTAACCCTTTTCCACTTATAGACGCTTTCCAACGCCTCTGCAGCAGACGACTTTTGAAAACCTTGTGACAAAAGGTGAAATTGCTCAAAACGAGCAATTTCTCCTTATTGCCACAATGTTTTCATTTTTTTTTTCAGTAATCAAACCTACAACTAAAGAGATTTTCCATATCTTTGAGTAGACATTTTCAAAGTAGTCTGCTGCAGATTTGCTGTATATGGGAAAGGGTTAATACATATCCTTCTGGCACCTTTGTAGTAAGTATGAAGGTTTACCAGTGCAGTTTTTATTCTGCAATATTGGTTGTGAAAAGTAACTGTTATGCATCCAATTCTAGGCTCAAAGCATTGCCGTTAGAATTGCTGAGAGAAAACATTTTAGAAAAAGCTGCAATATCATTGATATTAACCTTTTCCCCACTTGAAGATGCATTTTGATGCCTCTGCAGCATTAAATTGTTGCTAATGAACAAATGTCAAATTAAAAGATAAAAGAATCTGACTAACCTCAGCCTTTGAGAAAGCCTTTTCCAGTATTTTCAGTTCTACTAAGGTTTCTTTGATGTAATATGCAGAATGTAGAATACCTTGGTGAGCACAACCATTTGGAATGTCTGGCAGGTTTAAATTATCCCTCTCTACTACAAGATCTGTTATAACATCCTGCAATATACAAGGAACAGTAAATATTTCAACTGATAATTAATTGTCCATTAATTGTCTGCTAGGGTATCTTTTCAGATAAAAAATAATTAATTCATCCTTCTTGCAGATACAGACATTTACATAATCAGGTTAAACAGTTAATTGACCCTTTCCCACATACAGATGGTTTCTGACACCTCTGCAAAAGACGACCTTTAAAACATTTTCAACTTTATTTAAGAATAAAAGTGTCTTTTATGAAGATTTTTCATGTTTTGGCATAAACGTTTTAGAAGTCGTCTTCTGCATATTTGTTGTATGTGGGAAAGGGTTAATATGCCCCTGATTAGGAGGTAAGAGAATTCACCTGGACACCAGACTCGACCCCCAGTCAGATCATGCATAACAAGAGCTGTCGGAGGACAGCATGCTCGACTTTTATGTGCATGCCAATAAAACAAAACTATTTTGGGTGATAGTCGAAAAAGAGTCATAATTCTTACAAAAACCTTTACTGAATTATGCACTCTTGGCTGTTGGTGGAGCTAATGATGGTAAAAAGATTTTTGTAAGTGTTTAGGCTATATCTCTAATTATTTTGAAAACATTTGATTTAGTATGAATAACTAAACCAAAATTATAAATTGAAAAAGGGCCATAATTCTTAAACAGAGTTAAGTACCCTTGTCTGTTGATGGAGGTAATGATAATAAATAAGTATTGTAAGTTTATAAGCTAAATCACTAATGGTTTTGAAAAAAAGTTGGGGGTATGAAAAACTTAACCAAAAATCTAAGGCGAAAAATGGCCATAATTCTTACAAAAACATTGACAGAGTTATGTTCTCTTGTCTGTTGCTGGGGGTAATGATGGTGAAAAAGTGTTGTAAGTTTCAAAGCAATATCTGTAATGGTTTTGAAAAAAAGTAAATTGGTAAAAAAAACTTAACTGACATTCTAAGTCGAATAAGTGCCATTATTCTTACAAAAATCTTGGAAGAGTTATGTTCTCTTGTCTGTTGATGGAGTTATTATTGGTGAACAAGTATTGTAAGTTTCGAAGCCATATCTGTAATGGTTTTGAAAAAAAGTGAATTGGTACAAAAAACTTAACCAAAAGTCTGTTAAAAAGGGCCATAATTCTTACAAAAACCTTGACAGAGTTATGTACTCTTGTCTGTTGATGGAGGTTATGATGGTGAATAAGTGTTGCAATGCAATATCTGTAATGGTTTTGACAAAAAATGGAATTGGTATGAAAAACTTAACCAAATTCTAAGTCGAAAAAGGACCATAATTCTTACAAAAACCTTGACAGAGTTTTATACTCTTGTCTGTTGATGGAGGTAATGATGGTGAATAAGTGTTGTAAGTTTCAAAGCAATATCTGTATTGGTTTTGACAACAAATGGAATTGGTACAAAAACCTTAACCAAGGTGTGACACCGCAACGCCGATGCCAACGCCGACACCGACGCCGATGCCGGGGCGAGTAGTATAGCTAGCCTTTACTTCGAAAAGTCGAGCTAAAAATGATAGTAATGGCTTCTCTTCATAATAGATTGATTGGTTGTGTTGTGTTTAATGATGATGATGCCACTTTCCATTTTTTTATAGTTATATCATTGCAATTTCATGGCTAAGTAACCAGTACTACTTGTCCATTTATCCTGCCATAAGCCAGTCAGTTGTTATGCAAACCCCAAAACAACACTGATCGACATGAAAGGCATCCATTACTACCATTGAATATGTCATTGGTATGACATGGTCAGCGATCAAACCCTAAACCTCCCAAACCCGAGGGGGATGCTTTACCACTTCACCTACGATGCTCAATGTTGTGGGGATAGCATTAAGAAAGATGCACAGGTATCAGAGTAAATAATACCAGAAGTACTGAAAATTTACCCAGTTAACCCTTTCCCTCATATAGACGCATTTTGACGCATTTTCAGCAGATGACTTTTGAAAACATTGTGACAAAAGGAGAAATTGCTCAAAACGAGCAATTTCTCTTTTGGCCACAATGTTTTCAACTTTATTTAACAAATGGAGATTTTTAGGCTTTTTGCACTGTGTTTTCAAAGTCGTATGCTGCAGATTTGTTGTATGTGGTAGAGGGTTTATGCCATGATATAACTGTAATACTGTTGAAAGTGTCAACAAAAGCCAGTTTTGAATTTTGAAAATATTGTGGCAAATGGAGAAATTGCTCATTATGAGCAATTTATCCATTTGCTACAATGTTTTCAAAATTAGTCTGCATCAGAAAGCGTCTGTATGTGTGTTGACGTACAAACTTTATATCTAGACGAGTTTTCGCATGATGTATTGTACAAACACAGTCCCTAATAAATGGAAAGTCTAACAAACAAGATTGTGGTCTTACATTGGTGATCAAAATGGGATTATAATAAATCTTCTGACAATTATATTAATGAAATAACAAAATTGGTTTACAGTGTCCCTGAAGATTTTTGTGAACATAATGAAATCAATCATTATCACCTAGATTATCTCCTGAAGATTTGTGTGAACATACCGGTAATGGTTTTCAACCATTATCATCTTTCCCAAACATAGACACATTTTGAGGCATCTGCAGACGACGACTTTAGAAAATTTTGTTACAAAAATTTGTTGCAAAAGAAGAAATTTCTCTTTTCAATAATTATGCTTTAAGTTATAGAGATTTTCCATGTTTTTGTCTAGGAATTTTCAAAGTCATCTGCTGTCGAAATTATGTATGAGGGAAAGGGTTATAAGATTTGCATTTATGTATGAAATTTTGATGTATTTTACATCGGAGCTGGGAAATCTACATTTAGGACTATAATACAACTAGTGATTACCCAGATCAGCTTGCACTCCCTTACAGTCTGATCAGGATCTCCTCTGTTTGAAAGCCTGTGTACTAGCATCCTGGAAGTTTCTGGAAACAAGGTCTGATCAAAACCTGACTATACCAGTATGCACTGTAAATCGCAATAGAAATTCATTTCAAAACTTCACAATGTCTGTTTTTCAAACAAAATAGTTCTAGAACTTAACCGCATGTAGGCGGACATTGCATGCTTGAGGAAGAGTGTGCGGATGCACAGGTTTGGCTGAGTCTTTACTTTGCACACTTGCATTATAACTCAAACAAAGTGTTAGGTGCATCTGAAATGTAATATGCTGAATTACCTGAAGTGAGAGTGTACCTCTTATCGCAACCACAACAGAGTTTTTGTGTCTGTCTATCACAACATAAAATGGAATTTCATAAATCTGAAA
Organism: Serripes groenlandicus; assembly: GCA_031761405.1. Lineage (NCBI taxonomy): Eukaryota > Metazoa > Mollusca > Bivalvia > Cardiida > Cardiidae > Serripes > Serripes groenlandicus. Next base: position 96,974,406 of record JASEVX010000004.1, read on the forward strand.
ATAAATAAAACACATATATCTTTATCTTTTACTCTCTATCTTATAATCACAACATATAAAAAAAATGGGATTTCATAAATCTGAAAATAAATTAAAACACATAAATCTTTATCTTTTACAGTCACAGACAGATGGACGGACAGTTAAAAGGATAGTCACAGCAACACAAATTAAGCATACTATTCAGGTGGAAAAATTTAGACTTTCTTCCACAGTAACTGTATACATTGATCCAGATTGAGCCAAACAAGCCTGACATAGCCAAAGTCAATAACATGATAAATATCAAATATGAGTCTACAGAATTTATGATTCACAATAAATGATGGTCCAAATTGGAAAAACAAATATGATTTTAATGATTGTCACAACCATTTTTAAAAAAAAGTTTATTATAACTCTTTCCCACCTATAGACAAACTTTGATGCATCTGAAAACATTGTGGCAAAAGAAGAAATTGCTCATTTTGAGCAATTTCTCCTTTTGTCACAAGGTTTTCAACTTTGTTTAAAAATTATGCTTTCATTAAACTGCAAACTTTTGCAAAGACATTTTTCAAGACTTGATTTTGTCTGCTGTTGATTTGATGCATGTGAGAAAGGTTAAAATAACTGAATGGTAAACAGGGAAGACCTTCACAAGACTGTCCATAGTTGCATACAGATGATATAGGATTCACTTCTGGGTTAATTTGTATGTCTTAATTGTTCTAATTTCTTTCTAATTCAAAAACAAAAAAACCTACACCATTTCTGATTAGCTGAACCGGATTGGTTTAGACGATCAGAAATTGTATGACTTTGAAATTTAGAATATTCTTCAAATTTAGAATTAGAATGAATTAAGAATGGTTGGTGAATACTGACTGAGGAAAGTTGTTTTTTTGTAGTGGCCAGTCATTTCCCCAAGTGGGTTGTGTCACTCTGACATTTCATGTCTCTTTAACAACCCTATCACATGTCACCGATATATTGCTTTTATCTTTTAGATAAAAGGCTATTCAAGATGTCTCTCCCATCTAGTCCTAACCCTTTCCCACATACAACAAATCTGCAGCAGACAACTTTGAAAACATCTAAACAAAAGTATGGAAATCCTCTTTAAATGAAATTGTTATTATTAAATTAATTTGAAAACATTGTGGCAGAAGGAAAAATAATGCTCATTATGAGAAATGGTTCCTTTTCCACAATGATTTCAAAAGTCGTCCCATGAGGGAAAATATTAAACTATTTCACCTTTTATGCTATTCTGACACTGACAAAACATTTGGAAAATTTTGTAACATTTGACAAGCATGCAGTATTTCTTTCATACATGAAATTTGAGCAATTTCCCTCCTATTTCTACTTTGTTTTCAAAACTATTCTGTTGCAGAGGTATCATTGTCATCTGTATTATTTAAAGGGTTAATGATTCACTGAAAACAATAGAAGGAAATGAGATACAAAAAGATATGTGAACACTGTGTGACCATGCAGACAGTTTGTTTTGTGCTGAGCATGCATCTCCTGTAACCCTTTCCCTCATATAGACGCTTTCTGACGCCTCTGCAGCAGACAGCTTTTTGAAAACATAGTGACAAAAAGAAGAAATTGCTCAAAATGAGCAATTTCTCCTTTTGCCACAATGTTTTCCACTTTTAGCCATTCAATTATAGAGATATTCCATTTTTTGACAAAATATATTCAATGTCGTCTGCTTTAGAATTGTCGTATGAGGGAAAAATGTTAATTTGTTTTTCATGGAAATTCCTTGTTTTATTGTTCAGCAGACATCTTATGTAAACATAGTGGGTAAAATGGGAATTCATGGTTATCTATTTCTATGTCTATTTCTATGTGTGGGTTCTCAAAATAATCATCTTACTGTGAAGATTCTATACTAAAAAGTAACCACAACAAATGGTTTTATTGCAAAATAAAGACTTTAGAATATGAAAAGTGCCCTTTATCTGGAGCTCTGTCTTTAAAAAACATTTGACATTTCCTACTGGCACTACTAAAGATTCCCATTTAGTTATCGAGAAGTATATAGTATCTGTGATAAAGAAGATTAATTTGCAAATTTGTTTTCAAAACAATATAACGGTATCTAATTAAACAAGAGTGCAGCGGAGCAAATGACAACGATTGTCTGTTTTATTCTAAGGGACATTATTGAATATTTTTTAAAGTAAGAGTTATGTAACTTAGTATAGACATGTGTATTGTCCCTATGAACATGTGTACCAAGTTTCATTTGAAAATGTTGAGCATGTTTAAGTTATGAGGTAAGGTTAAAGTCTTTTGACGCCACAGACGATGCTGACAAGGACGAAGATGCCAAGGGTATCACAACAGCCTGACTTTTTTCTTTGAAAATTAGACAAGCTAAAAGCTATTTATAAAGGGTTTAATTAAAAAAATACTCTAACTTAGAGTGCAGATCTTTTGAATCCAGATGGATTGTTTTTTTCTAAAACCTTTAATGTCTTCATTTTCTTAGGAAATATATTTCTGATATTTCAAATGGCAATGAAACAAAGACACCTTATAATCTTTGATTTATTTTTTCAGTTGTTACCTGTGAATTGTAACTGCATTCTTATTCTAATTGAGTTTAATGCACGATGTTGACATTTACAAAGAAAATACATTGACCCTTTCCGACATATGACAAATTTGCAGCAGATGACTGTGAACATAGCCCAAAAATAATAAGATTTAATATTGAATAGTGTTGAAAACATTGTGGTAAAAGGAGAAATTGCTCATGATGAGCAATTTTTCCTTCTCTCACAATGTTTTTAAAAGTCATCTGCTGCAGAGGCATCAGAAAAGGGTCTGTATATGGGAAATGGTTAACCCTTTGATTGCTGGAACTGATTTTGTGAAACCGGGGCCATCAGTATAGATCCAAACCAGCTTGCACACTGCAGCACACACCTAGAGTGTTGGATGCTCAACTCAACATTTTCATCTTGATCATGATTCTCCTAGAATTGTACATAGAATCTTCCTAATGCAAAGCTTGAAAAGTCCATTTTCAAAATTCAGCATTGAATGGTTTAATTTAAATGGAAAAGAGAAATATATCATGAAGATGCCAAGCCTTAATTAGAGCTATGCATTAAACGGCATCTAGGGAAAAGTGATTTGTCACATGTCTACATCACAGAATTATCCTTTAAAAGCCTTTTTGTTTTTCTTCTACGAATTTATATAAGACACTATTACATCTGGACAGTCAGAGAAGAGACTGGACATGATACACAGGTTCAACAAAGCACTCACAGTTTGCATGATAATTATGGTAGATATTTCTTTTACCTGATTTCCTTGTTTTAGTTTTAGAGAATTAATAAATATTTTTGTGAGCTGTGCTCATTTAAAACCAATATTTTTCAAGAAGAGCAAAAACATGATAAATTTTCACATCCACACTATAATTTAGTATGAGACATAATTTATATATTTAATGCTTTCGGACGCCTCTGCAGCAGACGGCTTTTTGAAAACATAGTGACAAAAGAAGAAATTGCACAAAACGTGCAATTTCTCCTTTTGTCACAATGTTTTCCACTTTTAGTCATAGGTTATCCATTCACTTATGGAGATTTTCTATGTTTTGACAAAATACGTTCAAAGTCCTCTGCTGCAGAATTGTCGTATGAGGGAAAGGGTTAATATATCCAGAGGACTAGATAAGAGGGAGTACCCACAATAGGGATTGAATGTCAAATAAGGATTTTAGAACATGAGAAATGCCCCTTATCTAGAGCTCTGAATTATATCTGCAGATCAAAATATACATTGTACGTCGGAGGCTTCTTCAATGCTTCTTTTACTCAATTAAAAGCGAACAGTGCAGATTCAGATGAGACTGGAGGTACATGTATCTAGATGGTAAACTGGTCTCTAATGCCCAATGTTTGGTTTACATGTAGCACAACACATGTGCTCTTCTTTTGTAGTTATATAAAGCTTTAGCGCACCATTATATTTAAAACCCTTTCCCTCAAACATCAAATCTGCAGCTGACGACTTTGAAAGAATTAAGGCAATAATGTGCAAAAGCTCTATAAATGAAAGTAACACTATTGAAAAGAGTTGACGAAATTGTGGCAAAACGAGAAAAAAATCTCCTTTTGCCAAACTGTTTTCAAAAGTCGTCTGCTACAAAACGTTTAACTGTTTACCTTATATGCTTTTGTAAAGCTTGTCTACTTAGAGGAAGAAAATGCAACATCTGGAAATGTGTGAGAAAAAAACAAAATGCTCAGTACTAGCAATTTATTCTTTTCCCACAATGTTTTTAACTCTTTCAAAATTAATCCCTTTCCCACATACAACACATCTGCAGCAGATGACTTTGAAAACATCTAAGCAAAATTATGGAAAATCTCTAAAAGTTGTAAACATTGTGACAAAAGCAATTTCTTCTTTTACCACAAAATGATTTACAAAGTCATCTGCTTAAGAGGTGTCAAAATGCATCTGCACATGGGAAAGGGTTAAAGGTTTTCCTGTTTTCCAGTTTTCCAAAGTGTTACATATTTCTTTCCTCTCAGATATTTTCAAAGCAAACAACTTTAACATATCACATCGGAAAACAATAAAATCTAATCTGTTCATTGTTTAAGATTTCCTTTCATTTCTTAGATATTTTCAATTTGAGAAACTTATCAATGGGGCAACCAACCCATTGTCTGTTACAGACTTCAGAAAGCCTATGCATCAGACAACTCTTGAAAACAGTTTAGGAAAAGGAAATACATGTATTGCTCAAAATCTGCAAGATCTCCTTTTTCTAAAATGTTTCAACTATGTATCAAAGTTATACTTTCTTCAGATAATTTATAGCAGACGACTCCAGACATCAGGTTGGCCTTTAATAGACACTAAACACATTTAGTTTCGTTGAAACAATTAGTCACTTTTCAGAGAAAATTACTTAAACAGACTTGAATTTTGCAAAACAAGCTTCGGTTTTAGAGTCTATTGATTGCCGGGCAGCTTATTGATTGAACTGCATTGAGATACGTTCGAAAAAAAGTTGTATGGAAATACTTACATCATTTTTGAAGCTAGCATATATAATATCTTCATGCAGGACACCTGTTGTCTTTTTGAAGGCAGCTGCGTTACACAAGCAACAGTTATCCATATATATGTCATCATGGTAATCACCACAGGAAAAACATCTGAAAAAGATGAAACATTTGATGAGCAATTTCGTCTTTGTACACAAAGTTTTTAACGTTATATAGCAATTATTTAAGCTATCTTTTATGGAGATTTTTCAGGTTATTGTCACTATGTTTTCTGCTGCGGATTTGTTGTATTTGGGAAAGGGTTAAAGTAGAGCAAAACACAAAGTGTGAGAAGAAAAAGAAGATCAAATATTTTGTCATTCCTCAGGCTGAAGGGGGATCAAAAGTTATTAACATTAAAGCAAACACTCTCAATAAAACCTTTTACATTTTGTTTGAATGATTCCCGTTTGGTTCTTAACTCTCAAATTCCCACATACAACACATCTGCAGACTACTGAAAACAATCACCTAAACAAATATATGAAAATATCTATAAAATTAATGAAAGTATTTTGGCAAAAGTAGAAATTGCTTATTATGAGCAATTTCTCCATTTGTCACAGTTTTCAAAAGTTGTCTGCTGTAGATGATTCAAACTGTGTCTGCATGTAGGAAAGCTGGTTAAACCTAGCTCATGTGACAGACAAAATTCCTATATAGCTTTATAATACTGAAAACAAATTTGAATTATTTTTCAAATTAAATTACCATATAAATGACATTTAAAGAAACATTCAGTTGTTTGCATACAAACATCAATATAAAAATAAAAAAATCACTCTTGGAATGAAAGTTATGAACAATTTCTAACTTTGTTGTATTTAGACGACTTCAGTCTGCTCAAGATGCATCAAAATGCGTCTGCAAGTGGAAAATAAGACACAAAAAGAAAGACAGGATTAGCTGGCTAAGTTCCCACATACAAATGCTTTCTGGTCAGTCTGCAGCAGATGACTTTTGAAAACATTCTGGCAAAAGGAGATATTGCTCGTATTGAGTAATTTCTCCATTTGCCACAATGTTTTTAACTTCATTTGATTATTATACTTTAATTTACAGAGATTTAACATTGTTTTGCCTCATGTTTTCAAAGTCGTCTGCTGCAGATTTGTTGTATATATGTGTCAAGGATTGAGATGTATTACTCAAAGCTAAACCCGAGTCTGGATTATTAAATCAATATAGATCAAGCATTTATTGTATATATGTACTTTTGATGTCTCCATAACAGTTGGCTTTGGAAAAAAGTTTCATGTTGAAGATTAATTGTTTATAATGAGAAATTTCTCCTTTTAACAAATGCTATCAAGGTCAAAAAGTCTAATCAAATCAGATTACGGTAAGCTTTAAGGAATTCTGATTTATTTTTTACCTATTATTTTGTTTACTCTTATAGAACTCGAAAGTATCTTTTGACAAATAAGTAGTCAATACACATTTTTAGAACTTTGTGAGATCAGGAAAAATTGCCCAAAAATAAGTAATGGTGTAGTAGTTAGTAAGAGCGTCACCTCGGATTCTGAAAGCCATTGGTTCGATCCCCGGCACAGTCATACCAAAGACTTAAACAAGATGTGTTTGTGAAACACTGATGCCCCCCAATGGCAACATCTAGGTCAAAGGTCAAGGTCGCCAGGTCAAAAATGTTGGTACTGACAGAAAGGTCATGTCATAAGGAATACACATGTGAAATATGGTAGCCGTACCTGTTATGGTTCAAAAGTAGTGGTCAAGGTTAAAGTTTTTTTCGAGAATGGCAACATCTAGGTCAAAGGTCAAGGTCGCAAGGTCAAACATTTTGGTACTGACAGAAAGGTCATGTCACAAGGTATACACATGTGAAATATGGTAGCCTTACCTGTTATGGTTCAAAAGAAGTGGGGAAGGTTAAAAAAAAATTGAGAATGGCAACATCTAGGTCAAAGGTCAAGGTCAAAAATGTTGGTACTGACAGAAAAGTCATGTCACAAGGAATACACATGTGAAATATGGTAGCCGTATCTGTTATGGTTCAAAAGTAATGGCCAAGGTTAATTTTTTTTTCGAGAATGGCAACATCTAGGTCAAAGGTCAAGGTCGCAAGGTCAAAAATGTTGGTACTGACAGAAAGGTCATGTCACAAGGAATACACATGTGAAATATGGTAGCCGTACCTGTTATGGTTCAAAAGTAATGGCCAAGGTTAAAGTTTTTTTTCGAGAATGGCAACATATAGGTCAAAGGTGGTCAAGGTCGCAAGGTCAAAAATGTTGGTACTGAAAGAAAGGTCATGTCACAAGGAATACACATGTGAAATATGGTAGCCGTACCTGTTATGGTTCAAAAGGAATGGCCAAGGTTAAAGTTTTTTTCGAGAATGGCAACATCTAGGTCAAGGTCGCAAGGTCAAACATTTTGGTACTGATAGAAAGGTAATGTCACAAGGAATACACATGTGAAATATGGTAGCCGTACCTGTTATGGTTCAAAAGTAGTGGTCAAGGTTAAAGTTGTTTTCGTGCAGACAGGCCAAAAACTACATCTAGGTCAAAGGTCAAGGTCGCAAGGTCAAAAATGTTGGTACTGACAGAAAGATCATGTCACAAGGAATACACATGTGAAATATGGTAGCCGTACCTGTTATGGTTCAAAAGTAATGGCCAAGGTTAAAGTTTTTTTCGAGAATGGCAACATCAAGGTCAAAGGTCAAGGTCGCAAGGTCAAACATTTTGGTACTGACAGAAAGGTAATGTCACAAGGAATACACATGTGAAATATGGTAGCCGTACCTGTTATGGTTCAAAAGTAGTGGTCAAGGTTAAAGTTTTTTTCGTGCAGACAGGCCAAAAACTACATCTAGGTCAAAGGTCAAGGTCGCAAGGTCAAAAATGTTGGTACTGACAGAAAGGTCATGTCACAAGGAATACACATGTGAAATATGGTAGCCGTACCTGTTATGGTTCAAAAGTTGTGGTCAAGGTTAAAGTTTTTTTTGTGCAGACAGACAGACCAACAGACAGACCAACAGACAGACAGGCCAAAAACTATATGCCCCCCGAATCGGAGATTCCGCGGGGGCATAAAAATGGTAGTATTGGCTTTTCCTGCTTGGAGCTCAGGATTGTGGGGTTTGCATTACGACTGACTCGTATACATATGGACCAGTAGTACTGGTACCTTTACCATGAAATGCTTTGATATAACAGAAAACTTGTTGAAGCAGCGTAAAACGCAAACAAGAGCACCGCGTACGGCACAGACGCTCGACTGATAGGGAGAAAAAAAAAAAAAAATGAGCTAAACAAAAAAACCTAAACCGGACAACCATGCCGCCTCCGCCGACAACGCCAGGGTCATGACAATAGCTCTCGTTTTTTTCAAAAGTCGAGCTAAAAAAACTTTTTTTATATTTCTTTCTCAAAGTAGCACCTTAATTTCATCCGTTAGTTACACTAATTGATGATAAGTAATTTGAAAGGTTTCTAAAAATATCTTTATTAGATTATTATAATAACAGACTAGAAATACCTGTGGCTACATTTTGTTCTAATTCTATCAAAGTAAGATATAACAAGAGATGTTTGTCAAACATTATCACTCTGACAAGCTTTTTGCGTTCAAGGTCACTGTGACCTTGACCTTAGACCCGATAACCTCAAAATCAAAAGGGTTCATCTACTGGTCAGGCCCAACCTCCAAGTCAAGTTCGAGGACTAAAGCTCCAGGCATTGTTTAGTTATCACTCAGACAAGCTTGGTCACTGTGACCTTGATCTTTCACATGATGAACTTACATTAGGGGTCATCTACTGGTCACCCCCAGCTTCTATGTCTAGTTTGAGGGCCATAGGTACAGGCAATGTCGAGTAATCACTTGGACAAGCTTTTCAGGTTCAAGGTCACTATGACTTGACGAATGAGCATGCAGATACTTGTTATTTACTGGTGTAATATTTAGGCTCAGGTTGGTTTTCCAGGATCGTTATTTGTTCTGGATATAATTTAGACTCAGTCAACCATGGTAATTGACTAAACAAATAATTGAGACACTATCAAGGAAAACCAACATGAGCCCAAAAATTAAACCATAATGAGCATTTTCTCACATTTGCTTCAATGCTTTCATCTCCAATAATAATACTTTCTTAATAGAGACTATCTCTATTCTAACCTAGATTAATTTCAAAGTCTTCTACTGCAGATTTGTTGTATAAGTTCAAGGGTTACATGATATAGACAACTTTGGAAGCCTCTGCAGCAGATGCCTGAAGGTAAGAAATTCTCAATAGAATCTCTTTATAGATTGCTATCAATTAATTGTTTACTAATTGAACTGAGGTTTCTGAGGACAATTTCTGCAGTAAAGGGCAGTAACTATGATACAAAAGCAATCTAGAAAGAGAGGTAACTGTGTTAGTAGGTACCTACCGGCATTCAGTACACAGAGTACACAGCCCAAACACAGGATTGGTTAATGTGACATAAAATGGCCATCCATAACTGCCCAACGCAAACTTCAAATAGTGACTCATCAACTCTAATGTCATCCAATCTCTTGGTATGGGTAAATCATCGCGAGATTGGGTTGATTCGCCATCTGTAAAATCTGCGGCCTGACTGGAATCAAAAAAGAGAAATCATTTATTTATAACATAGGTTTCAGTGGGTTATTCAGAAGTTAACGTGAATTATATACAGTACAATACATTATACAAATATTTTGTAGCATAAAACAAGCAATAGTCTTTTACAGAAGGATATACGAACATTTAAGAGAAAAAATTGATTGAAAACTGATTAATATATTTCCGCTGTTTACATTTTGTAGTCTGTATAAGGTTAATAATTGAGCCAGTCTCATATGCTTTGGAGTCTTATTGACTCTCTACATGCAATAGGATCATATGAAGGAAAATTGGTTTAACCCTTTCCCACATACAACAATTCTGCAGCAGACTACTTGGAAAACATAGTGACAAAAACTGAAACATCTCCATTAAAGATAGCTTAATTGTTAAATAAAGTTGAAAACATTGTGGCCAAAGGAGAAATTGCTCATTATGAGCAATTTCACCTTTGGCCACAATGTTTTCGAAAGGTGTCTGCTGCTATTGCGTCAAAATGCATCTGCAGGTGGGAAAGGGTTAACAAGTAATGGGGCTACAGTTATAGTTTATGTTAATGGATACATCAAGGGTTAAGTTGCATGTAACCAGACAGTGAAGGCTATGGTGAGACTGTGAAGATGTACAGGATCACTTAAGTCTTCACTGTATATAGATTCATTTAACACTTTCCAGCATATAGACGCTTTCTGACGCCTCTGCAGCAGACATCTTTTGAAAACACTGTAACAAAAGGAGAAATTGCTCAAAACAAGCAATTTCTCCATTCGCCACAGTGTTTTCAATTTTATTCAATTATTATAGTAGAAGTTTATATTGAGATTTTCACTTTTTTGCAAATACTTTTGAAAGTCGTCTGCTGCAGATTTGCTGTATGTTGGAAAGGGTTAAACCCCAAGTGGTTAGACAGGGCTAATTAAGTAAAATACATCTCACTGTTAGTTAAAGTTACATTTATTTATATGAAGGATATAAACAATTTGAAGGAAAAGGATAACTTTAACAGTAATCCTTAAAGTGTGACCAAAGGTTCATCAAAAAAGTTTTAAAAATTAATTTGTTAATAAAATTAGATAAAAAAGTCACAGATTTCACAACAAAAACTTTCGATTTACAACAAGAAAGACAAGAAAAGCAACATATAATAAATCATATGAATGAATTGAAGTCTATAGACATGGATGTAAGCAAATGTAGGTGTCTTTACTGCAAATGTTTGAGACAACTTTGATGAGAACCCAGATTAGAAGCCCAAGATCAAGTCTTTTATATATAATGTCTTAAAGATTACCCCTTTCCTACAAACATGTTTTTTCTGAGAGATTTGATATTTCTTAACAAATATTTTCAAAATTGTCTGCTGCAGATTTGTTGTATATATGAAAGGGGCAATAAAGATTTAGCAATTCAAACAGAATAAAAAAAAAGTGTGATGGACAGATGAAGGAAACAGAACCAAGGTACTGGTGGCACAATATATAATCACAAATATTACATAAACATAAAATGCCATGTGGTATGTAGACAATGATTGTTTATAGTGTAAGATAAAGATGGTAGATTACAGTGCTAAACACGATCTTGTGATTGATACACATCAACTACACCCAATTTCCACAGAGACATATAAACACTGTGTTTATATGTCTCTGATTTCCATCATCCATTCCCAGTCCTTCAAGGATTAAAGCCATCCCTGGACACCGATCAAGGCACTAACTGGATGGTCCCATGGTATTGCATCAGCCTTTCATATCTGAGCACAGTTGCTGCAAGCTTGCAGTAAGCTAGCAGCATGCTTGAACAACCGGTTGGAAGAGTAAACTCATAAAACCTGATCAAAAGGATCCAGCAAGTCTACAGAAGTATAGTGCAAGCTTACTTCACTGTTCCAATTTCTCGCTAATGACAAACTAGTGCATGGTTCCATTTCGTTGCTAGCGACAAGATTACTACATGGTTCCAATTCCTTGCTAGTGTCAAACTTAAGTGCCATTCAAATTCATCACTCGTGACAACCTCCCAAAGGTTGATTGAAGTTTAACACCATTTTTAACAGTATATATAGATATATCAAATCAAACAGTTAACCCAATGTGTATTTACTGACTTTAATCAATGCATCAATTCTGCAAACAATTTTCTTTTATGTGTTAAATGGCTTTAATTAATGTACAAAATGAATGAAGGATGATAAGCTGGAGTTCAAACTCACAACACCTGGATTGATAGCACTCTCCACTACTGACTGATGAGCTATTATGGGCTGAACAAGAGCTGTCCAATGCTTGCAAAACATTAACAAGAATGTCTTTAAGGGTGGTAATTTGCATTATATGCAGGATAGAGTTATCTAACTTGATTAGTTACATAGGTGTGATGGTTGGGAAAGGTTGTTTAAAGTTTCAATGCACTGCTTTAAGTAGTTACTAAGATATATACTCATAATGTAGTTGCACGCAAAACTTTAACCAGAACTTCAAAGTAATGTCAAGAGGGTAATGTCAATGATGTGATGGTCCTAAATTGATCACCTGAAAGATAGTAAACTAGAAGCAAATATTTAACTGCAAATATCTGGGAAAATTGGATCAGGAGTGCAAATGAAACTGCAAGGAGGGGACATTGTCAAAGAAATAGTAAAATGGCTTATCAGACAAGGCTATTTAAATTTTGAATCTTGAAATTTATAAAGAACTTTAATAAGAATGGAATTATAAGGTTATGTAATTTTGCACCTTTCCTGATGCCACCTTGCGCGGCCTTGGTGCCCTGTTTTTTAACGAAATCAATATGGCTTGAGCAGTTTTTGTAGAGGGTCAATCAAAGAACATTTAAAAGGATTTTAAACTTAGGGTATTTTTGTCACTTTCTGATGCCGCAGTAACCAAAGTTCTTCACAGAATGTAAGTCTTTGAACAATTTTGAAAGAGGACCAACAAAGGAACATTCCTGTGAAGTTAAATTGTTCCAGTGGAATGGTAGGGCTTGTCATTTGTAGCTAAAAGATCAATTTACCCCTTTTGTGATGACGCCTGGTTGCTATGATTTTGTAACCAATCAATACGGCTTGAACAAATTAAGTAGAGGATCAATGATTCTTATTCAATTTTCTTACAATCAGACAAGCACTTTCAAAAAAATGGAATTTTCAAATTTTGTCAATTTGCCTCTTTTTTGATGCTGCCTGACTGCCATGTTTTTTCAACTAATCAGTATGGATTGAACAATTTTTGTAGAGGGTCATCCAAGGAACATTTCTACTAAATTATAATTATATTGGAATCTGACAAGCAGATTCAGCGGAAAAGATGTTTGGACATTATGCCCCCTTTCTGATGTTGCAGCAACCACAGTTCTTAATGGAATTTAAATCTTTGAATAATTCTGAAAAGAGGGCCACCAAAGGAACATTCCTGTGCAGTTTTGTTGAAATGGGTCCTATGGTTAAGGAGGAGATGATGTTTAAAGCTAAAAGTTAATGACGGACGACGACGGATGACGGGAGACGTAACTGTGGCTCAGGTGATCTAAAAAAGGGACATAACTTGCATTAAATGCAGCAGTTATCAAACTTGATTATTTACATAGGTGGGCTAGTTGGCAAGTATTGTAGAAAGTTTCAATGCAATACATCAAGTAGTTACCAAGCTATGGGGAAATATATGTACTCGCACGCAAAACCTCAACCAATGTTTGAGTAGAATAGCTCTCATATTCTCCGAATAGACGAGCTAAAAATGAAGCTTAATTGCAGGAATGTTGCAAGCTTGTTTCAAGTCATTTTGCAAGCGTGTCATTTATTGGGGGGGACTATGCTGAAAACCTGTATTGCTATCGTTGTTATGTAAATCTATTTAAATATCATATCTTTTTTAAATTAACCCTTTCCCACATACAAACTCTTTCGGACTGCTCTTTAGCAGACATGTTTTGAAAACATTGTGACTATTCTAAGGTGGAAATTATCCATAATGAGAAATTTCTCCTTTTGCCAAACATTTGTTTTTACAAATTTATTCAATCATTAATGAATCTTTTATTTATAGAGAGATTCCATACATTTGACTAGATGTGTTTGCTATAGATTTGTTATATGTGTGAAAGGGTTAAACAAATATCACCGAATATCACTAATAGCTCAAGCAGTCATTTAAAAACAGTTCTACTATTTTTCCACAATAAAAATAATGATAATTATTAATTAAAATCCTTTCTCACATGCAACAAATAAGCAGTTACTGGACAACTTTGCAAACATCGTGGCAAAACTATTACAAATCTCTTATAATTAAAGCATTATAATTGAATAGAATTCATTATAATTGAATAGAGTTAAAAACACTGTGACCAAAAAGAGAAATGGAATCTTTAGACCTTTTCTTCTATTGTCACAATGTTTTCAAAAGACTGCAGAGGCGTCAGAAAGGATCTGCATGTGGGAAAGTTTTAAATACACTTAGTCTGTATCAAGAATCTATGAGCCGTCTCGTGAGAAAACTTTTCGCCTCCTGTGGATTTTAAGTTTCAGGAAGCATTATTTTATACCTCTAGCCCCCTGAGATGGAATGTGTCGGCCCAGATCAGTCAGCATGAACTGCGCAGGCTGATCTGGGTCGATACATTATGCAGAGGCCACACTGTTGGTTTTCTCGCTGGACGGCTCATATAATATCACACGATGATACTTTCAACAATTAATTTCATTTGTACAAAGCTGGAGAGATAAATTAGAAATCTGGAATCTCAATAACAAAAATTAACATGTAAACTGTTGTAATGAAGACAATTTTACAGAATTTTGAAAGCATTGTTGGAAAAGGAGTAACTTCTCGAAATGATTGTCTTTCTATCAGAATTTACTGCCATATATCCCTTGGTGCTTTATCTCGCTTTCTAAAATTTTGCAAAACAGACAACTTTAAATAATATTATATCATTTAAAACAGTTTATTAGAAAGATATGAGCACAAAACTAGAAAAGAACTATTGCAATTGAGCTCCACACAGTAGATGGGGTTATAAAATCACAAAATGAACCAGATAAACAGCGTTTAGAGAACAATACTAGAGACCAGACCACTGAAAACATAATGGGAAATGAAGATATTGTTTCTTACACTCCATTTAGTCTTTTTCTCCAACAGTGTTAGAACTTTTCAACATGTATTATTTATTGTAATCCTTTCCCACATACAACAAATCTGCAGCAGGCAACTTTGAAATCCAAAACAAATCTCTATTAACCCTTTCCCTCATATGACAATTCTGCAGTAGACGTCTTTGAACATATTTTGTCAAAACACAGAAATTCTCTATAACTGAATGGATAGCCTGGAAAAGTGGAAAACATTGTGACAAAAGGAGAAATTGCTCATTTTGTCACTATGTTTTCAAAAAGCTGTCTGCTGCAGAGGCGTCAGAAACCGTCTATATGAGAAAGGGTTAATGATTAAGTGTATTTATTGAATACAGTTGAAAACAGTGTGGCAAAAGGAGAAATTGCATATGATGAGCAATTTCTCCCTTTGCAACAATGATCTTAAAAGTTGCATCATAAAGTGGCTTTATGTTGGAAAGGATTAAAATTCATATTCAGGGTATTGCATCAATGTATACATCAGATGATTTTAAACCAGACATCTTAAGAATGAATGTATATTGTTTTATGGCGCATCGACAGCTAAGGTCATTTAGCGGGCAATTAAATTTAATTATTCATGATCCCTGGGTAAACAAACCAGTACTAGGCTAGAAAATGTGCCTTGCCCAAGGGCACTCCACCATGACCGTAGTGCCGCGACTGGGGATCGAACCCAGAACACCCGGTTTCGAAATCCCCGACGCTAACCACTCGACCACAGCGGATTCCTGACATCTTAAGAAATATGGTATTAAGAAAAGTGTTAAGTGAAAATACAGTTAATCCTTTCCCTAATACAGACCATATTCTATGCCATATGCAGCAGATGTCTTTTAATCCTTTCCCACATACAACAACTCTGCAGCAGACGATGTTGAAAACATACGTTCATGTATAAGAAATTGTTTCCCTTTCCCTCATATAGACGCTTTCTGACGCCTCTGCAGCAGACAGCTTTTTGAAAACATAGTGACAAAAGAAGAAATTGCTCAAAACAAGCAATTTCTCCTATTGACACAATGTTTTCCAGTTTTGGTCATAGGTTATCCATTCAATTATTGAGAATTTCTATTGTTTGACAAAATATGTTCAAAGTCGTCTGCTGCAGAATTGTCGTATGAGGAAAAGGGTTAATAAAAGTTGAGTGATCAAATAGTGTTGAAATAATGGCAATAAACAGAACTGCTCATATGAGCAATTTTAAGTTTTGCAACAATGTTTTCAAAAGTAGCCAGCTGCAGATTGGTCAAAATGTATCTGCAATTGGGAAAGGGTTAAAACATATATATAAACCTGAGAAATAGCTCACATATACAGCATCATTCTTTACCACAATGTTTTCATCTCTATAAAAAATCCTGATTCCAATTATTAAGTTGTTTTAACCCTTTCCCACATACAACAAATCTGCAGCAGACAACTTTGAAAACATAGTGACAAAAACCTGAAAAATCTCCTTAAAAGATAGCTTAATTGTTAAATAAAGTTGAAAACATTGTGGTCACAGGAGAATTTGCTCATCATGAGCAATTTCACCTTTGGCAACAATGTTTTCAAAAGTCGTCTGGTTTAACCCTTTCCCTCATATAGACGCTTTCTGACACCTCTGCAGCAGACGGCTTTTTGAAAACATAGTGACAAAAGAAGAAATTGCACAAAACGTGCAATTTCTCCTTTTGTCACAATGTTTTCCACTTTTAGTCATAGGTTATCCATAGAGATTTTCTATTGTTTGAAAAAATATGTTCAAAGTCGTCTGCTGCAGAATTGTCGTATGAGGGAAAGGGTTACTTAAATGCAGGTACTTTCAAAGTTACAAATAATCAAAGTACTGAAAGTACTGGTAACGAATTATTTTGAACATGTATTGTAAAATCTAATTCTAATTTATGAGAAAAAATAATTCGTTAAAAATTAGTAAATCAGAAAAATGGGTGATCTATACATTTTAGCTTGAAGCACACACAGCATTTCTCTGTCAGTATCCAAACCTTACCTCATCTCCCTGTTAATCAAATAAAACACTATATTTTAATACATGGACTGATTTATCAACCCTTTCCCTCATATAGACGCTTTCTGACACCTCTGCAGCTTTTTGAATTTCTCCTTTTGCCACAATGTTTTCCACTTTTAGTCATAGGTTATCCATTCAATTATAGAGATTTTCTACTTTTTGACAAAATATGTTCAAAGTCGTCTGCTGCAGGATTGTTGTATGAGGGAAAGGGTTAACCCTCTCCGAAATACAGATTTATCTGCAGCAAACAACTTGTGAAAGATTATTGCCAAAGGGGAAATTGCTCGTACTTTGGTCACACTATTTTCAACTTTAAATAAACTTTCATTTATGAAGTTCTTCCATATCTTTATTGAAATGTTTTCATAGTTGTCGGCTGCAGATTAAGGTAAAAAGTTAAAGAGTCGTCTGTTTTTAAAAAATTGCTGAAATTTTGGATGTATATGTTTGGTATAGAGTTGAACATATTGTTTGAAAAGGACAAATATTTATTTTTTCTCAGATTATTTTGAAAAAGGATTCTGCTGCAAAAATAGTCTGTTTCAGGGAAAAGCTGGATGAAGAGATACAAATAAAACTTAATATGGGAACGAGGTGTTTATAGAAACTGTATATGAAAGGTAAACTAGAAATAATTAGCCACATCAAGTGAATTCTGAGTCCAATTCAACCAACCGTACTTAGCGCTTAGTATTATACTTAAATACGTAAGGGCATATTTCACAAATTTTGTTTTTCTAATAAAGATTCAAAATGAGTTCATTTCTTTACAAGTAGACTTAGTCAGAAAGATAATTATTAATGCAAACTTAGTCATTTAATTAACCCTTTCCCTCATATAGATGCTTTCTGACGCCTCTGCAGCAGATGGCTTTTTGAAAAGTAAGTGACAAAAGAAAAAATTGCTCAAAACAAGCAATTTCTCCTTTTGGCACAATGTTTTCCACTTTTAGTCATAGGTTATCCAATCCATTCAATTATAGAGATTTTCTATTTTTTGACAAAACATGTTCAATGTCGTCTGCTGCAGAATTGTCGTATGAGGGAAGGGGTTATAATATATTAGGGAAACACAAATGCTTTTAATTAAGTATTTAAGTATAACTTAGTGCTAAGTAAGGTTAGTGGAATTGGACCTTGGTCTTGTTGACTCTCTGTAACAAAATCATTTTAATCTTATCCCTTTACACCTCATATAGATGCTTTCTGGTGCCTCTGCAGCAGAAGACTTTTGAAAACAAGCAATTCATCCTTTTGCCACAATGTTTTTAACTCTATTTTATAATTAAATTCTCATTTATGGAGGTATTTCACGTTTTTGTCAATATGTTTTCGAAGTCGTCTGCTGTAGAATCGTTACATATCTGGGAAGGGATTAAGTTAACTTTCTAGTTCTAATTTTTTGTCAAGAGATACATCTGAGACAAACTTTCATGTAGACAAACACTGAAACAATTGGAAACTCCCTTTAGATGAAAGCACAATGATTGAATAGAGTTGAAAACATGGTGACAAAAGGAGAAATTACTTGTTTTGAGAAATTTCTTCTGTTGTCGCCATGTTTTCAAAAAGTCGTCTGCTGCAGAAAGCGTCTATATGAGGGAAAGGGTAAGATCCCAAAATATGGTTTAGATTATCCATAACTACATGTATAATATAAGATAAAAAGTGATATTTGATAAGCCCCTAAATAAGTAGTAATTTTCTGACCTGATTTGCCCTTCAGAATCTTCATTATTTAAACCATGCCTTAAAAAATACAATCTCATTAGTTGTTCCTTTTTGTATAAATAAATTTTGACCTCATTTCAATAGATAAAATGAATAGTTTATTAACCCTTTACCACATACAACAAATATGCAGCAGACGACTTTTGTACAACTGAATAAACTCTTTTATTGAAAGATTAACGAATGAATAATGTTGAAAACGGTGTGGCAAAAGGAGAAATTGCACATAATGAGCAATTTCTAATTTTGCCACAGTGTTGGCAGAAGTTGTCTGTTGCAGATGCGTCAAATGTCGTCTATAGGTGGGAGAGGGTTAAAGGAATACAGTTATCTCATTAACCTTTAACTGGTATCTTTTTTATCCTGCTGATTCCTTAAAAGAAATAAGTATTAACCCTTTCCCTCATACGACAACTCTGCAGCAGATGTATTTGAACATATATTGTCAAACAATAGAAAATCTCTATAATTGAATGTATAACCTATGATTAAAAGTAGAAAACATTGTGGCAAAAGGGCAAAAGAAAAAATTGCTCGTTTTGAGCAATTTCTTCTTTTGTCACTATGTTTTCAAAAAGCCGTCTGCTGCGAGGGCGTCAAAAAGCGTCTATATGAGGGAAGGGTTAACTATGGGAACCGTTTATTATTTGATGCAAAACTCTTTGTTCTTTGGGCATTGTAGTCTCATGCAACCCGACCTTCTTTTATAACCATTTGACCTACTGGTTTAACAGGAGACTGATGTTATTTAAAAGAATTGTTGACGACTGACAATGCACGCTGCCACATGTCAGACACAGGGTGATCACAATAGCTCCCCTTGAGCACTTTTGTGCTCAGGTGAGCTAAAAACATACCCCATTTTCCATTTAAAGAAAGTAAATTTTTTAAATATTTTCTCTGACAAAAAAACATGGTTTTAAAAGTTTTTCAAAATAAAATTGTAACATGCCAAGATTTTCCATTCTTTTATCTTATCAATAACTCAATTTGAACGATTCTAAATTTGAATACCAAAGTTGGGGTAAATCATGAAGCAATTGTCAAACAACTGCACTGACACCAATATGACAACAATTTAACCCTTTCCCACTTGTAGACACATTCTAACGCATCTTAATGAGCAATTTCCCTTTTTGCCACAATGTTTTCAACTCTATTTTAGAGAGATTGTGTAATATTTCTGCTATTTGTTTTCAAAGTCCTCTGCTGCAGATTAATTGTATATGGGAAAGGGTTAAAACCCTTTCCCTACTACTACAGTTCTACCTAATGACTTAAATTTTGTGTTTGTTTTCTTAACGTTTTACACCGTTTTCAACAATTTTTCTGTTCTATCACAGCTACACTTCACTTATTCATGATCCCTGGGTATACAAACCAGTACTAAGCTAGAGAATGTGTCTTGCCCAAGGGCACTCTACCATGACCACAGCGCTGCGACTTGGGATCAAACCCGGGATACCTGATTCCAAATCCCCGAAGTTAACCCTGAGGCCAAGGCGGATTACTGTAGATGACTTTGAAGATATAAAGGTAAAAGTATATCAAATATCCGTAAATGAAAGTATAATTTTTGAATAATTGTGGCAAATAGTGAAATTGCTCTTCATGACACAATATGTTGAAAGGTTGTCTGCTGCAGATGTGTCAAAATGCAGCTGCAAGTGGGAAAGGGTTTACAGCTATTTTCACCACAATATCTCCTCTCTTATTACCCAACAATGCATGGGTGGAAAAAGTCTCATCTCAATGCGGGTATTCTTTTAACCTTTTCCTAATTGTATACGCAATTTGATGCAGCTGAAGCATACCACTTTTGAAAACACTCTGGCAAAAGGAGGAATTTACATTATAGGCAATTTCTCCTTTTGCCAAACTTTTTTCAACTCTATTCAATGATTACATTTTCATTTACGGAGATTTTCCTTTTTATTTGCATATATATATTCAGAGTTGTCTGCTGCATATTTGTTGTATGTGGGAAAGGGTTAAGTGCCACAACATAGGGTTAGAGGGTCATAATAAGGAGTTTTGAACACGAACATTGTCCATTTATATGTGCTCAGAGTTTTAAATAGTCCGGAGACACTTCTTAAGCAAAGTACAGGTTTTTTTTTCACTTTTAGGGGAATGGTGGCGGGGCCCTTTGAGAGGGGAAAAATAGCGTTGTAAGTCTAAAATAGGGGAAAAATACAATAAATTTCTTGATTTCATAACTGTATTGTTACATAACTAGCAACAGAAACATATGATAGAAACATTAGAGGTCAATTGATCTGTCTTTTTGACTGAAAACATCAATAACACTGTCTACATTATAAAAAAAAAAAAAAAAAAAAAAAAAAAAAAAAAAAAAAAATTAGGAGGGGATTTTTTTTTCAAAAAAGGGGAAAAATATATACTTTTCAGTG
This sequence comes from Serripes groenlandicus, assembly GCA_031761405.1. Classification (NCBI taxonomy): domain Eukaryota; kingdom Metazoa; phylum Mollusca; class Bivalvia; order Cardiida; family Cardiidae; genus Serripes; species Serripes groenlandicus. The sequence goes on from JASEVX010000004.1 coordinate 96,995,395, forward strand.
AGGGGAATGGGGCCGAATATCGGCCCCAAAAAGGCCCTAAAAAAAAACCTGAAGTAGAACTGGAAAGACAGAAATAAAGAGAGAAGATGAAAAGCCAGGAGTTACAAGACTTAGTGAGCATGCAAACTACTAACATGCGGCTATACCGTTGGCCCCGGGGATCATCCGGCATCGCCAAGGTGAGCTGTTGGCGTGTTCTTTCCTGTTTCCTACTGAGCAGTATAAGTCCAGCAACAACGTCAGTTGGCACTAAATCCACACCCTGTAAAAGTCGGTACATCTGTTGTAAAACAATGCTTGGAAAGAGAGAGAACAATCTCGCTGGATGGACTTTCCTTGTAGTCATCCCTTTCCCACATGCAGATAAACTTTGATGCATTTGAAGCAGATGACTATGAAAAGACTGTGGCAAGAGCAGCAAATGATTGATGAGCAAAGCCATGTGGTGCAGATTTGCTGAATGCAGAAAAGGGTTAATAAAAACAAAAGGGCCATGATGGCCCTAGTCCGCTCACCTTAATTATACAATGTACTGCAATGCAAAACCCATTAAGACAATTATTCTGAATGCAACCTCCACAGTGTCAACAAGATTTTCCTTCATTTGGCCTAGTGATCTATATTTTTTTACCTGATATGACCCATATTCCAACATGAACTAGATATCATCAAGACAACATTCTGACAAAGTTTCAACTGCGGCCTCCAGAGTTTGAACACTATTGTTATTGGCCTTGTTTCTGACTCAATATGACCCATATTCGAACTTGACCTAGATATAATTCAGACAAACATTCTGACAAAATTTCAAGCTGCTGAAGCAAAAAATGCGGCATCCAAAGTGTTAACAAGATGTTCCTTCAATTTGGCTTAGTGACCTAGTATTTGACCCTACATGACCCATATTCGTTATTGGCTTAGATATCATTTAGATAAACATTCTCATCACATGTCAAGCTGATGTAGCAAACAAAGTGTCTTCTACAGAGTTAACAATATTTTCCTTCAATTTGGCCTAGTGACCTAGTTTTTGACCCGGCATGATCCATATTCAAACTTGGCCTAGATATCATTCAGCTCAACATTCTGACCAAATTTCAAGCTGTTGAAAAATGCGGCTTCTACAGTGTTTACAAGATTTCACTTCATTTTGGCCTAGTGACCCAATATGACCCATATTCGAACTTGACCTAGACATTTTTAAGACAAAAATTCTGAACAAATTTCAAACTGATCAAGCAAAAATTGTAGCCTCTGGAGTGTTAACAAGATTTTCCTTCAATTTGACCTAGTGAACTACATTTTGACCTGACATGACCCATGTTCAAACTTGTTCTTACATATCATCAAGAAAAACATTCTGATAAAGTTTCAACATGCTCAAAATGAAAATGTGGCCTCCAGAGTGTTAACAAGATTTCCCTTTAATTTGACCTTGTGACCTAGTTTTTGACCTCATATGTCCCAGTTTCAAACTTGTCCAAGATTTGATGGAGATGAATGTTCTGATCAACTTTCATGAATATTGGATGCAAAATGTAGCCTGTAGAGTGTTAACAAGCGCAAATGTTGACTATGCACGATAGATGAAGCACGGCAGACGACGGACGGACGCCGAACAAAATGTGAGCACAATAGCTCACCTTGCACTGCATGCACAGGTGAGCTAAAAACAGGATTTATTTAATAGATTACCAGATAAAGTCATTATAGAGTGACCTGCTTAAACCCTTTCCCTCATATAGACGCTTTCTGATGCCTCTGCAGGAGATGACCTTTGAAAACTTTGTGACAAAAGAAGAGCAAACCGAGCAATTTCTCCTTTTGCCACAATGTTTTCAACTTTTTTCAGTAATTATACCTACACTTATAGAGATTTTCCATGTTTTTAAGTAGACATTTTCAAAGTCTTCTGCTACATATTTGCTTTATGTGGAAAACAGTTAAGAGATCAGTGCTTTAGAAAGAAGGAAAACTGGAGGTATAATTATGATGTACTAGTTGGGAACATCTTAGGAAAGGGAGAAATTGCTTGTTTTGAAAAAAATTCTCCCTTTCCCACAAGGGCAAAATCTTTGGTAACAAAAGTACGTATATTTTGTTTTCTGTAAAAGGGACATATTGATAAAATTTATCAAATAAATGGAATATTTGAATATCTATACATTTGTGAAGGTTAACCCTTTCCCTCATATAGATGCTTTCTGACGCCTCTGTAGCAGACAGCTTTTTGAAAACATAGTGACAAAAGAAGAAATTGCACAAATCGTGCAATTTCTACTTTTGCCACAATGTTTTCTACTTTTTGTCATAGGTTATCCATTTAATTAAAGAGATTTTCTATGTTTTGACAAAATACGTTCAAAGTTGTCTGCTGCAGAAATGTTGTATGTAGGAAAGGGTTAAGTTATGTAATTCCCATCATGACCGCCCTGACAGGGAAACAAATCAAGGACCCCGTTCCAAATCTCCAACGCTAACTCCTAAGCCATCGCAGGTTCCCAAATCTGATGAGAATACACTGTATTTAGAAGCGAATAACTTGCCTTGAAATAGTCAGCACTCAGTTCTGCCAAAGTTTTAAATACACTTGTACTTCTGTTGTCATCGTTAGCACACATAAACATACACTTGCATCTGTAATCAAATGGAATTATATCAACTCAATGCTATTGGTAATCCATTCTTATTTAATGTGTCAGTAGATTATATTACCAACATACAATAAAACTGCAGCTGATGACTTCAAAAACATCTAGGCAAAAATATCTAACAATTAAAATGTAATTATTGAATAGAGTTGAAAACATTGTTGCATTTTGAGCATTTTCTACTTTTTCCACAAGGTTTTCAAAAGTCATCTGCTGCAGAGGCGTCAGAAAGCCTCTATATGTGGGAAAGGGATAACTGAAATACTGTTGACAACAGCGAAAACTAAAAGAAATGTAAACAGATCTGGATCAAAGTGTATACACGTACAATCTGATCTGAACCAGTACTGCTTCACAAAATTGTCATGAAAGCATTCGGGAAACTTTTCACTAACTGTGTACTTTAAGATTAGCATTGGTGCATTGAATGTCCTCTATTTTCATTGAACTGTTACAAATAGACCTTTATAATCTCTACCCTATGTTTGTTTCATCAAGCAGAGCGAAAGCCATCCTCTTTAACTCTTTCCCAATTGCAGACACGTTTTGTCATATCTGCAGCAGACATCTTTTGAAAACATTGTAAAAATAAAAGAAATTGCTAAAATTGTCACAATTTTTTTCCCGATATTACGGCTTTCAATTATTGAAGTTTTCCAAATTTCTGCTCAGATATTTCCAAAGTCATCTGCTGAAGATTTGTGGGCAAGGGTTTAACAGGGACAACATTGAAACATTATGCAAATGGAAAGTACTTATATATCAGTTTGATTAACAGTTCAGAAAAAATATGAGAAAAACTAATAAATTCTCATTAAGAGAAATTTCTTCTTTTCCAACAATGTTTTAAAAACATCATATGATAGAAGGACAAAATCAAGGAAAACGGTAGAGAGAACACCAGTACTGTAAGGTTATATGATGACAAAGTCTCTCTGGTTAGTAAGGATGAACTTTTAAAGTTCTCTTGAAATCACTGTAATCAAGGAACATGATCCACTAATTACTTTCCTCAAATCTCAAGAAAACACTCAACTTTCACAAAGCGTAGGCTAATTGCGTAACCCTTTCCCACATATAGACGAATGTTAGTATGCTTACTACATTTAAAAGTAGTTTTAAGAGGGGGTCAAAAAGAGTTTACCCAAAAAATAGGTAGCACCTATACTCATAGTAAATGTTTACCCGAAATAGGTAGAACCTATACTCATATTAGAGATATTCCGTAGTTTTGTCTAGATGTTTTCAAGGTCGTCTGCTGCATATTTGTTTTATTTTGGAAATGTTGATTGTATAAGTTTCTTTCCTTACGATAATTTTACCTCCTCTGTGAAGAATTCACTTTTAACGAAGTTTATAATGCGGACGTTGACGCCACTTGCGTCATTATGCCAATAAATCTCATTAACATGTCACGCGAATAATTTATATTAGAATTAACTATTAGTTTAACCATGCCCTCACGGGAACCAAAGGTATCGGGTTCGATTCCCAAATCTTGGACGAATATATATGTCTATATTATTGCTCCAGCTCAAGTAATCGGCGCGAGTAGGGTCTACTGTTTTAGCAGACATTGCGTGACTAAAATAGACATTTGAAAGAACTTGCTCCACAATAAATCACGTACGACTTTGGGATTTGGTGGACAAAAGTTTGAATGGAAAAATTCAGATATATTGTATAAGAAACAAAAAATACAAATTAGGCACATACATATGTCCCTGACACACCTAGGTCCAGGTTTCTGTACTCGGCATGCGATTTTATATTTGGACTTTTCGCAATGCAATGCAATTTGTAACGTCGATATATTGAAACTAATACACACCTCTTTTCCCATGCCTTTTCTTGCGAGACGGCTCTTTTTGACCCCCTCTTAAAACTACGCATGCGTGTCTGTGGTCTATTCTTTTTGCTGTTATATAAATTAAAAACAAGTATGAACATTATAACTGCAATACTAAAGACTACCCAACCGGCGATCACCGTTCCTTTAGCGAGGTTCACAATGTTTTTATGGCAGTCTTTACAACTTTTAAACGTCCAATAAGTTCCCAAAGCATTCCACGCCACTTCCGGTACGGCTATGACAATCCTCGCGTACAGCACCTTAGTCAAATGTTTTCGCGGACTGCTCTCCGCGATGGTCCCACGGTTACTCAAAATACCTATAATCGCTGCCAGAACAGCAGTGATGAGTAGGAAACACACCAGTCCGATAAAGTAAACGTGTAAGTATACAGAATTTGGACATTCCGCCTCAACTTCATCTTGATACGAGCAGTAGATGGCTAACACGACCACAAACCTGGAAAACAGAAGGAGTGTAACTGTAATAGGCTATTACAACATGTATACCAGTTGTGTAGACTAAGAGGTTACATTTTACTATTACATAGAAGATTAAGTTTTAAAAATAAAATTTACAATTAAATCTGATGTGATAGTAAAATGTGATATTTGTATTTACCTCTTAGACTACAAATGATAATAACTGGGTTGAATACAAGGCCATTGTTCCTTTTTTTCTACATATGTTTCATTGTGTACTGCAGACGAGTCAGGTGTCGTATGTAGGCTATGTATAAGGAAAGCCGAAAGGCATTGGAGAAACATGTTGATATGCATGCAGGGTTTCCAAATCAGCATTTGATAATGACATGGTTCATCAGATTTCACACACACACACATATATATATAATATACATGTCATAAAAAGTTACTTAATCAAACAAATACACGTTACTCCGAGTCTGTTTTACTTGAGACTGAGTTACAGGGACACAGTTCACTTCCAGAGACCAGTCAATCTGTCGGGGATGATTCTTGGAAATTTATAATAAACCATTAAATTAAAAAAAAAAAAAAAAAATGTTTTGATTAATCCGTAGTTCTTTTGTTCCTATTGCCCAGGATGTGAGGTTTCGACGTCATATGTTTAAATTCGACGTGTATATACAACCGTTTTGCATGAAGCTCACAAGTTATTCATGAACAAATGTCCGTGGTCTTTATCGAGTTTAGCCGTGGCCATCCTATCTGTGAGATCAGACAGGTTGATCAAGTTAGTGATTAAATGAAAAATGCATTTTGCTGCTTACTCGTAAAATATTGTATTTGGGAAATGTGTGCACTAATTCATTTGTTGATGGTTCTAGTTTAATTAACATGTATTTTTTTTTTTTACTTTTGGTTTGAAGTAATATTTCTTAACATAACACACGACTATGCTACATGCATATTTATTTCAGTTGTTGGGTGCATCTTCCGTCCGAATGTTGAAACTAACTTCAAAATTAATCTTCAAGACGACAGCTTTCTGGCAAACGAGCAATTGCCCCTTTTGCCACAATGTTTTCAACTCTTTGCAGTAATTATATTTTCATTTATATAAATGTTCCGAGTTTTTACCGAGACATGTAGATGCTCTCAAATTCGTCTGCTAAATATTTGCTTATGTGGGAAAGGGTTAATTTCTCAAACTAATGTGTCATGCACATCACAATGAACTGGCGCGTCATCGTTTATGATAACACTTGATGTTAATGATTAATGATGTTAACACGTTTAGTTCTATTTCATTTGAATGTATACATGCGACATTTCAGAAACTGGGAGATAAATTTATTCAAAGTTTAAAATATTGAGGAAAAAGGAAAAACATATTCCGTCTGGACAATTTCTGAATTTCATATTTCCAAAAATAAGAGTCTGTTGCAGAAACGCTATTTAAAGTTGGTTATAAAAAGTATAAGAACAGTTAAGTGTTTGTTTACTTTTGAAAGGGCAAGTCATTACGCGATTGTCGTCAACATATTTTACTTCCCGATTCCTATCCTTTTTGGCCAGGCAAAATGGTTTGACTGTTTGGTGTTTTACGCCGCTTTTCAATTTTTTTTATATAGCACGGCGTTTCCTGTGTAATTTACTAGCTAGTCAGTCGTCATGCTACTCCCGCAATCTTGAGCGCCAAGGAGGGCAGCCATTGCTCCTAATTTTAAAGTCTTTCATATGACCCTGCCGGGAAACCGAACCCACGACCTCCCGCACCCGAGGCGGACGCTCTACCACTACACCACCAAGGCGGTTGGCAGAATGGAAGGGAAAAGGTTACGGCATAACATTAATGTCGGTCAAAAAACTCGAGGCTTTTATGACAGGGGCGTAGCTCCCTTTAGGCACTGAAGGCACGTGCCTACACATTTGTTTCTAAAAATGCCCCAAAATGCAGCTGTGGCGATACACATCTGCGTAATGTATCGACCAGATCAGCCTGCGCTGTCCGCGCAGACTGATCCAGCCGACACATTCCGTCTAAAGGGGGGGGGGGGGGATAGATAGAGAAGTGATTCCTGAAACAGAAAATCCACAGGAAGCGAAAAGTGTATATCCGGGTACGCCTGTGTGGCATGCTTAGGTTGATCCGGGTCGATACTTTACGCAGAGTCCACGATGTTGATTTTCTCACGAGACGGCCTACACATTGATTTTTTGCCAAGCTACGCCCCTGTATGAAATAATGTTAGTGAATATTTACAGGGACGTAGATTGTTTACGTATTTCCATGTATTTATTATGAGGATATTCGGTTAAGGAGGGGATTTTATAATGATCTCAACGTTTAACCCTTTCTCAAATATAACTTCTCTACAGGCAGATTTCTTTGAAAACATCTTGACAACTATTGAAATTAATTCAAGTATCATTTTAGATTAGAGTTGACAACATTATGGTAAATAGAGAATTACTCATATTGATCAATATCTCCTTTTTTAAAACATATTTTCATAATTCGTCTCTGCTACAGATGCATCAAACTGCGTAGACCTACGTGTGCGAAAGGGTTAACTCTTTCCGCACATGGCAATATTGAGGTTTTTGCAAACCGTACATATTCAGGTGAGTCAACTCGTAGCGACGAACATGCCCTATTTTAAACATGGAATAATCAACTCTAGGAAATTCGGCGCTGAAAGAGTTAAAACAAGAGGACCATATTGGTCCTACATCGCTCACCTTATTTAATAGAAATCACAGTTTTCAATATGCATACAAGGAATACAAGGATTGCCCCCTTATGGTCAATACTCGTAATACGTTCAACAATCTTGGTAGAGGGTCACATAAGGAACTTTTGTGCCAAATTATTTTAAAAGCAGGCATATATGTTTGTGCAAGAAGATTTTTTTAAAGTTTTAATATAAACATATAATAAAAACATGCCCGGCCCTGTAGAAGCCACGTTTTTCAACGGATTAAAATAATTTGTACACTCTTGGTAGTTTGTCGCACAAGGAACATTTGTGACAATTTATTGGCAAATCGTGCCAGTACTTGTGGACAAGAATATATTTTAAGTTTACACTTTACACATAAACATAAGAAAAACAAGTTCCACTTGCTCGCGGCCATGTTTTTCAATTGATCGGAATAAATTGAACATTCTTGGTAGATGATCACCCAAGAAACATTTGTGAAAACTAATTTTCAAATCGGGCCTGTACCTTTGGACAAGAATATCTTTTAAGATTTGGCATTTCCCTCTTTCTGATGCCGCAGAAACCAAGGGTATATTCGGAGAAAAAATTATTTGAACACTTTTTGATGGGCGCCACATAGGGAACCTTGCTGTGAAATTACTTTGAAATCTGACCAGTAGTTTCAGAGAAGAAGATTTGAACAGACACCGGACGCCGGACGGACGCCGGACGGTGAGTGATAACAATAGCATTAAGCACTCCGTGCTCAGGTGAGCTAATAATACAAACTGAGCCGTGCTCTTAGAAAACCAACTTCCGGGTATTTCAGCCAAGAGTTAACAAATATATTGAATACTATTTACACATCCATGCGATATGACCTAAATTATATTGCATGTTAGAAACCTGTTGGATGCTCTTGTGACTAACTGGTTGGCGTACATAGATTAGACTGCGAAGATGCACATGGTGATCTGGATTGACAATGTTTTCAAATGCCATATGAGCCGTTCTACGAGAAAACCAACAGGCTATCCCGGTCTGATACTTGTTGCCTCCTGAGGATTTTCTCTTTCAGGAATCATTACTTATACCTCTATCCACCTGAGACGGAGTGTGTCGGCCCGGATTAGCAGGCAGATCTGGGTCGATACATTACGCAAAGTCCACAATGTTAGTTTTCTCGTTGAACGGCTTAATGATAGATACGACTCATATGATATGTACGACTCATATGATAGGTACGACCCATATGATAGGTACGACTCATATGATAGGTACGACTCATATAATAGGTACAACTCGTATGATAGGTACGACTCGTATGATAGGTACGACTCGTATGATAGGTACGACTCGTATGATAGGTACGACTCGTATGATAGGTACGACCCATATGATAGGTACGACTCATATGATAGGTACGACCCATATGATAGGTACCACTCATATGATAGGTACGACCCATATGATAGGTACGACCCATATGATAGATACGACTCATATGATAGGTACGACTCATATGGTAGGTACGACCCATATGATAGGTACGACCCATATGATAGGCACGACTAATATGATAGGTACGACCCATATGATAGACACGCCCCATATGATAGACACGACCCATACGACAGGTACGACTCATATGATAGGTACGACTCATATGATAGGTACGACTCATATGATAGGTACGACTCATATGATATGTACGACCCATATGATAGGTACGACCCATATGATAGGTACGACCCATATGATAGGTACGACCCATATGATAGGTTCGACTCATATGACACTATCTATAACGGTAATGTCTATGTACGGAAGTTCATGTATTCTGATTCTGTTCACAGGTTGTGGTTCATGGAGTCTATTTTCACATGTATCTAGTTCTAATTAGATGGTCTCTTTCGAACAGGCCGAAGCTACAGCTTGTACAAGATGTCGTTATTGCATCCCCGAACGAAGCCATCACTATTTCAGAGTTACTATGAACCTTAGGAATGGTGTACTTTTGAAAGCAATGTGCTTTAACTGTTCTAAATCAATTCAACAGGGTTTCTAACGTTTCTGAATCTCAAAATCATGTAGGGAAATCGAGGACATTCGAGTAGACCTACATTTCAATACGATATTATAAATGTTATCATTTATCCTTGTTCATCATCTCACTGTGAGCAATTTCTTCTTTTGTCTCACTGTTTTCAAAATGCGTCTATCACAGTGTAGATGCGTGTAAGTTCGGAATGATTAATAAATCCTATGAAATACAGCCTTTATCTGGAGCCCTGCTTTCAGCCTATTTTGTAATTATAGAAAAGATCTATGTTCTATTTACTATTATTTATTGTCGAACTAGTGAGAGTCATTTCAGGATTAATGGAAAATCGCTAAATCTGGAATGAGAACTAGTTTTATGTTTCTAGATCAAATCTTAGTGGGTTCTACATCATCATCCCACGCAGCGTTACGGAAGGATTAGAAATGAGAAACTGTCATTGTTATCGGTTAACCCTTTCTCTCATATAGACGCTTTCTCATGCTTCTGCAGCAGACGGCTTTTTGAAAACATAGTGACAAAAGAAGAAATTGCTCAAAACGAGCAATTTCTCCTTTTGCCACAATGTTTTCCACTTTTAGTCATAGGTTATCCATTCAATTATAGAGATTTTCTACATTTTGACAAAATATGTTCAAAGTCGTCTGCTGCAAAATTGTCACATTTTGACTCATTTTGACTCATCTGCAGCAGACAGCAATTGCAAAAATAATCTAAATAGGGGAAGATGCTCATGAAGAGAAATTATTCCTTTTTCCACATTGTTTTTAATTTTATCCTATAACTAGACTTTCATTTATAGAGATTTTCCCTAATTTTGTCTAGATGTTTTTCATAGTCGTCTGCAGCAGAGTTGATGTATGAGGGAAAGGATTACTTTCGATATAGATTATTGGTGCTGTACAGAATGGGTTTCACAGAACTAACATTATTTGACCTCGCTTTCACCTTTTCGTGAAGATTTATATGATTTTAACCCTTTCCCTCATACATACGCTTTTTAACGCCTCTGCAGCAGACGGCTTTTTGAAAAAATAGTGACAAAAGAAGAAATTGCTCAAAACGAGCAATTTCTCCTTTTGCCACAATGTTTTCCACTTTTGGTCATAGGTTATCCATTCAATTATAGAGATTTGCCATTTTTTGACAACATATGTTCAAAGTCGTCTTCTGCAGAATTGTCGTATGAGGGAAAGGGTTAAGTTGATATTGATGCAAATTTATTTTCATATCGAGCAACTTTTCCTTTTGCAACAATGTGTTCAACTCTTTTCAATTATCATATTTTAAATAGTTTTAACGTTTTAAACGAGATGTGTTAAAAATCGACTTCTGCAGATCATCTGTATTTTGGAAAGCGAAAAAGGATTAATATTGTGGAGTTAATATATATACGCAGCCTCTTAAATGTACCGTTTTACCTTATTTGTTAATTGAAGTGTCGTCTACTTGGAACACATTTGGGGGGAAATGTGGAACATCTCGCGGGAAATGTGGTACATCTCGCGACATTGCGATAAAAGAAGAAATTACTCACAACAATTATCCCAGTACTTCGTGTGTATCTGGTAAAGAACTAAACAGGGTGTTTTTTTCTATGAACGATTTAGCACAAGAGGAGTTTGCACAAACATGCAGCCTACTCTTGTTTGATGGTTTTGTATGTTTTATTAACCCGACAATAATATCAGGCCATGCGAATCATGGAAAGGATTTCAATAAAATCTGCAGGAGGGGAAACAAGGAGCAGTACTTGTCAACACAACCCCTTTCCTGTGCAGGCAACGAGTTGCATTCAAACAGTGGGAGACGAACTAAACTGATCGCAATGTTCTAACTCACGACCATTCGCCTGGATGAACAAACAATGTCATTACAGACTGATGTAGAACTGGTATGTATCAACAACAGTTAGAAGTATTATTAGTCGCCGGGCAGAAGCCCGCGACTTCTATTTTTAATAGGTTTTCGGAAATCACATGGGAGGGCGGCTTATTATTAGAAAGAAACAAATCTAGATGATTTGAACATATTACAATTGTGGTTGTTTACGAACACTAATAAATGACACATCTAAAATGAAATAAATATTCCGATTTTTTAATGTTTGCAGTTTTTTTTTATTTCACTCGCATTTAAGTTTTTTGTCTTATTTACGAAGACAAAAGTGGTCCCTTCAAGACGTGAACCAACACCCCCTAATGCAGACTCTTATGTGTCATCATTGAGGTCAATTTCGGATTCTCATTTTAATTGCAATTTTAACTTACTAAATGTTGTTTTCATGTTCAAAGAGATGTCTTGATTTGTGTAGAATTCATTTAATAATGTTAATCCATGAATATCTAAAGTAGGAACTGTTTCTAAGCTAAATATAGACCCTATTCTGTTGTGTAGTTTCGTGACCTTTAACATCGATTTTCGCGCATGCGCATTTCGATATGAAAAAGCGAGTGATATTATTTTATTTTAGACAAGTACAAGACGAATGTTTGACGCAAAGCGTCAAAGAGAAGCCGCAATATTTCGTTGTACATGTAGAAATAAGAAAAAAAGAACATTTTTAAATCCACAAACAATAGAACAATTTAAACTGTAGACGGTAATGCTGATATATTTCTCCTTTTGAAGACTTTTGTTTTCTTCAAATTACCTCCCTTTAAAGCAAACAGGATATTTACCTTGTGATTCGAATAAGATTGACAAACATTGAAATTATATGAATGAATACTATTATTTAAATAAGTAACAACAGTAAAATTAAATTTAAGCCAAGATAAATGTGTACACATTTCGTTATTTTTTTATAGATACCCTAATGTATAGGTATGAATATAAAATTTATAAGCAAATGTTTTCATTTCAACGTTCCTAATGTTTGAATAGACTAAGGAAAGTCAAGAATACATAAATAAATCAATGCAGTCTTTTCCGGCGACATTGATGCCTTGCATCAACTTTCTCTTGTTGTTGCATGAAGAAGCAACATGAAACAATTCAAAGCGACATATCCTACTTATGTAATCTGTTCTCGAAAATCGTATGTTCCTGACAGACGCTTCCAAAATCGTCTGTAACTAGAACAAGTTAATGATTTATTGTTCGAGTAAGAACTCCCTAGTTTATTTCCCTGAAATGCTATCCGCCAATTCGATCGCGGGCTAGCATCCAAAGCAACACTAACAAGAGTCTCGCCACACGAAATTCGACCTTCGGGGTTCTGAAAGTAACCGATTCCCTCATACAAAGACGCTTTCTGACGCCTCTGCAGCAGACGACGTTTGAAAACTGTGGAAAATGAGAAATGAACAATTTCCCATTTTGCCACAATGTTTTCATTTCTATTCAATTATTTTAATTTCATTTATAGAGATTTTCTAGTTTAACCCAAAATGTTTTCAAACGTCGTCTGCGGCAGATTTGTTGTATGTAGGAAAGGGTTTATTTGCATACATGAATAGATTGGGTTGATCCTGACCATGCTCACGTGACTGCCGTCATCAGTGTGTGACTAGCACGAGAACAGAAACACGTTGCCGTAAGCTGATTGGGATCTACGACGTTGGTCGGAATTACGAACGATCCAATTCTACGAACTTATTGATTTTCGTGTATCGTGTCTCTCAAACCAACGTTGAAATGCTCTTAGTATAATAGTATTGGAATCGATCTACAAATCGTTGTACTTGTAATTGTGCTGATTCAATTCCAGCAACTGTAAATCCCCCACTGTATTCACAAAGAAATATTTATAATGAAAGCCAAAACTAATCTTTCTGATACAATGAAGATTCCATGAGTTGCCGTCAATATTACCGGTATCTATAGATGATATCGCTTTGGGACATGTTGTAAATGATTACATTTAAGCCGTTCTACGAACAAACAACGTTATCGACTCATGCGTAATATATCGACACACATCAGCCTGTGCAGTCCGCGCAGGCTAATCCGAACCGACACATTCCGTCTCACGGAGATAGAGGTATAGAATAATGACTCCTGAAACAGAGAAGGCAGAGGAGGCGAAAACTGTCTGTCCGGGTTAGCCTGCGCGGCATGCTTAGGTTGTTCCGGGTCGATACATTACGCAGAGTCCATAATGTTGGTTTTCTCATGGGACGGCTCATTTTATATTTCAGATTCTACGCAGTATACATATCCAATTTTGTTTTGTTAAAAGGAAATTGTTAAGAGTTGCGTTGGGCGGTAAAACTGTATGGGGATTTATGAGTCGAATCAGGTCCTACGTGAGCATGCTCGAGACTTTAAACAACATGTGCGTATCCTTTTATACACAGTTTAACATTGTAATTACTAGCAATACAACATATAACACATCTGCGTATCAAAATTAGGAACGTACTTAAAACTTAAGTACATTACAGTATATATATAGATGCATGGTGTTTTTTAAAATGCTTCTTTTGCGGGTGGAAAAGGGTTAAAAACTGTGCGATGTCTTAGCTATACAACGTAGAGAAAACCACCGGAACATCACATTAATCTTGTATGTTCCGGGGTGTACTCTTCAGTCTTGGTATAATTTGTGTTTCTTTAACTCTTTCAGCGCCAAAGGCAATATTGAGCTTTTTGCAAACAATACAGATTCAGGTGAGTCAGCTCGTAACGAGCTGTCTCACCTGAAATCTGCATTGTTTGGCTATAACTTATTAAAATATTCTAAAAATCCTATAACATGAAAATAAACTCGTCCGAGATTGAACATGGAAGAGTCTACTTTAAATAATTCGGCGCTGAAAGGGTTAAAGCGAGAAATGCTGAAATTCTCCATAGACGCCCTGCTTTCCCACGGAGATACCAGCTGCGTCTGAGATCAAATTCTAACATCGATAGAAGATGGTGTGATTTATTGAAAAAACTGGATGTGGGAAATAAATGGCTGACCGTATAACTCTTTCTCGGATATAGAGGAGCTTATATCCTTCTGTAGTATTCTACCTTTTAGATAATTGTGAGAAAAGGAGACTATCCATTTCTCCTTGTCCTTCAATGTTTTCAATTATTTATACTTCCACTTATCCAAACGCCAAATTCTCCACACATGTTTTCAAAGCAGACTACACTTTACCCCTTTTCCTCATATATACACTTTCTGACGCCTATGCAGCAGACGGCTTTTTGAAAACAAAGTGACGAAAGAAGAAATTGCTCAAAACGCGCAATTTCTCCTTTTGTCACACTGTTTTTCCACTTTAAGTCATAGGTTATCCATTCAATACTTCCATTTCACGTGTCGATTCATTGTGAATTATAACATATGTATTTATGTAAGGATATCAACTTTGAATTTAAAATGTATTATCAAGAATAGGTCCGATGAGCTTCTTGAAAACACCGTTGTGTTAAAAGCAAATGTTCACGATAATGTTTCAATAACATTTGCAGACTGAGATGTCTGCTACCGACATAGTTAAAAGAAAAGTGCAAGAGAAAAGGTACAAGTTGACTTTATAGATCCAGATCAGCCCTTTCAATCGCACTACCCTGTTCACATATTACTTACACAAGCCTGTAAGAGGCTATTGTTAAATTGCGTAGATTCTAATGAGACTGATCAGGTGGACAAGACGATCTGATCATACACTGTTCAGGACTGCTAACTTTTATATTTTCTCATGTAGGCCTACTGATGCATAGTTAAGACGCAAACTAATTACACAAGACGCAACATACTTGTAACATGATTTACACCTTCTTGATTAATTAATTGCCCCAGGTCTTAGTGTATTTTCATATGGTTAAAATATATGAGCCCGCCCATAACTAAAGGGTACTATAGTTGGCCTTTGAGAACAATGTGGGTCCAGATCAGTCTGTGCTCCCGTACAGTCTAACCAATATATACACTGTTCACATGTAACTTACATAAGCTTGTAAAATGTTTCTGCCAACTTGGGCAGAACGTGATAAGTGTAAGCATAGGGACAATGTGAGTTTATCATAAACAGTTCAGAAATGCCAACTTATACCTTTTCGCAAGGACGGTTCATATGTAACTTAAAATAAAATATATATTCTATATATAGAGTTGTCTGATTTTTTTCATACAAACATTTTTCTGACACAAATTCTTTCGTAGACAGCCAATATCAATTACTCATCCTGTATCTGATATACTATTAAGCCTTTGCCAACATAAAACAAATCTATTTACATATCTGGGCAAAAATATGAAAGAATCTCTAAATATGAAATTAATATTATTGAATAGGGTTGAAAACATAGTGGCAAAAGTAGAAATTGCTCAATATGAGCAATTTTCCCTTTTGTCATAATGCTTTCAAAAGTCGTCTGCTGTAGTGGCGACAGAAGAAACTGTATATTCGAAAGTTGTTTTTTTTCCGGACGAAGAATGATTTTATAAATGAATATTGCTGTAAAAGAAGAAATTATACATAGTAATCTTGTCCAAGAGATATTTTAAAAGTCCTTTGCAAATGTCTCCAACACACACTCATCATCACTGATTTCCCCATTCTCGGTACCCAGGCTATTCATACACTAGTACTATTATATGAAATATAGTTTATGAATAGCCTGGGTACCGGTGATGTGATTTCCCATTGTGTCTTGGCAATAATCAATGTGTAGGCCATCTCGTGAGGAAATCAACATTGT
>JASEVX010000004.1:97011931-97095583 GCA_031761405.1 Serripes groenlandicus
AGAGAGAGAGGGAGGGAGGGAGGGAGGGAGGGAGGGAGGAAGAGAGGGAGGGAGAGAGAGAGAGAGAGAGAGAGAGAGAGAGAGAGAGAGAGAGAGAGAGAGAGAGAGAGAGAGAGACAGAGACAGAGACAGAGAGACAGAGACAGAGACAGAGACAGAGAGAGACAGAGACAGAGACAGAGATACAGACAGACAGAGATACAGACAGTCAGAATGAAAGAGACGAGACAGAGAGACACATATACAAACAGAAAGAGAGGAGAGAGAGATGAGAGATGGGAGAGAAAGACTAGGATAGATAAAATAGGAGAGACAATAGGAGAGACAAGACAGAGACAGAGACTGAGAGACAAAAATAGAGAGACCGTTATTAAAATTTATGGGCCGAGAGTCTTTTTGATGAATACCCTAGACCATCCTCCTAACCGAATTATCGTCATATCTGTTCAATAAACGCGTATGGGTTTCTCACAAAATGAAATACCTTAAGATAGCGCAGTGACAGATTAGAGTTTTCGCCCACGAACCATAGAATAATGACAATGTGTAACCGATGTTTATCAACCGAGACATGACACATGACTAGTATTTTTCGAGATTTTGCGATCATTGATGACAAGGATCAGTCTGAGTCAATGCAAAGCTGAACCAGCATCAAGTCCGTTTAGTCATTAAACAACTTTTCAGAATAGTTAGGCCCATACGATGAAAGTAAAATTTGGATCTCTCGGACATATAAGTGACCCTGTAGGGTGAATTAATCCTAATACATATAAGTTTTAGCAGTTATGGTTGAATCCAATTAGTTCATTTAGTATCAGCTATTTTCATTTATGCATTACTCATGGAACTTCAAATGATGTCGAATGACTATTTGATATTCACGAATAAATGTTAATGTATGTATGTCAATGACCAGATACATCAATGTTCACAAATCAAATAAAATATCTATATAAGTATCTATCTATCATATTATATCAAAACAGTACAAAACAGTCAATGCAGCGCCTTAGATAAGGGACACATTTTATGGTCTGGAATACTTATTTAATATCCAAACCCTTAGTTGTGGATACTCAGTGAAAAATGCCCCAAAATGCAGCTGCGGCGACAGACATCTGCGTAATGTATCGACCAGATCAGCCTGCGCTGTCCGCGCAGACTGGTCCGGCCGACACATTCCGTCTTAGGGGGATAGATGTATAGAGTAGTTATTTTTTTATTCCTGAAACAGAAAATCCACAGGAGGCGAAAATTGTCTATCCGGGTAGGCCTGTGTGGCATGCTTAGGCTTATGCCGCGGAGGCTAACCCGGATAGACACTTTTCGCCTCCTGTGGAGTTTCTGTTTCAGGAATCATTACTCTATTCCTATATCTCCCTGAGACGGAATGTGTCGGTCCGGATCAGTCTGCGCTGACTGCGCAGGCTGATCTGGTTCGATACATTACGCAGAGGCCATAATGTTGGTTTTCTCGCGGGACGGCTCATATGATTATTCTATAAGTTTACCGATATAAGTTTCTTTCGTATGAACATGTTTATTGTAAATAGTTTGGCGATAAACCATATGTGTTCGTTCAAGACATATGATTAAATTATTATTATTGTTTGTTTTTATTTACCCTCGCCGTGCAGAATTAACCATTTGGCGAGCAAACAAAGTTAGATACAAGGGAGTCCGGGTGCGATACCCTAGCTCTCCCTTTGTTCTTTTACGTGCCCGGTGTATAACGCCGATACACGCGAGGTTATTTTTCCTGGGATATGATTAAAGCTTCTGTTTTGGTCTGTTCTACATGAAACGAGTCACGTGACGCGAGCATCAACTTTCGTAACATTTAAAGTGAGTGACGATACTTAAAATAAATCATACTTGCTTGAAGATTAAGTTTCTCTATACAGTTTCTACTTATTTCAAAACTGGTAGTAAAAGACTGCTCTCAAATGCCCTTATGCTGAATTACCATGTTAAAAGGTGTTTTTTTAAAAACATTTTCTCACATGCAAGCATATCTGCAGCAGACGACATTGAAAACGTTTATTCAAAATATGAAAATCTGTATAAATACAATACAATAAAACGAAAATTCAAAAAATCAATACATGGAATCAGAGTTATCATTGAAAACATTGTGGAAAATCGACGAATTGCTACCGCAGATGCGTATAATATATACCTGCCTGTGCGTTCAAGCATGATGTTAATTCACATTTTTTGTAAGAGACTATGATTGAAAACTTCTGCAATCAATTTATAGTCAAATCAGCCTGTAAATATGTGTAGGTGGATTTTGATATATGTTGGCAAACGCCCTTCGGTTTCTTCTTCTGCGTCTAAACGTGTATTGTAATCATTTCTTCATCTGTCACGTAATGTCTTCGTTTATTGAGAAAGTCGCTTTAATGATAAATCTTGATTTGATTGAAAAGCGCATTGGAGGAATTTAGACGTTCTACGTAACAGATATTGGATAATTAAATTAGACATTTTCTACGTTATTGACATCAATTTATGAAACGAGACAGATAAGTTGACAGGATGAAATGTCAAGGGAATATACCGTTTCCCTTGTTCAGTTGACTTTTGATGCCTCTTCCTTCATCAGACGACCTTAGAAGCAGGTATTTTTCTGAATACTATACATTCCTTCAAACGAGCATTGCCTTCGAAAACTTTTGCATCGACATCATGTTTCAAATCAATCAGAAAAGTCAAACAATATGCCTGTTTAATTCAACCCATTCCCAAATACAGCAGACGACATTGAACACATATGGGCATAACTATTGAAGATTTCTATAAATGCTTTAACCTTTTACCTCATATAAACGCTTTCGGACAGCTCTGCAGCAGACGGCATTTTGAAAACATAGCGACAAAAGAAGAAATTGCACAAAACGTGCAATTTCTCCTTTTGCCACAATGTTTTCCTTTTTAGTCATAGATTATCCATTCAATTATGGAGATTTTCTATGTTTTGACAAAATACGTTCAAAGTCGTCTGCTGCAGAATTGTCGTATCCGAAAGGCTTTAAGAGGCAAAATGAGAAATTTCTACTTTAGTCTATATGGTATTGACATATAGCTGAAATGGATTTTTCCACTGTGTTTTTGTAATCCGCCTGTCAACGTCGTCTGTATCAGATATTTGACGCTTCTATATATCAGAGGTGGTTTATATTCGAAGTCTCTGTAGCAGATCATGTTTGAAACCGTTGTTGGTAAAAAGCGGTAACAGTACTCAAAACGCTTGATTCGCCTTTTCCAAAAACGTTTTCAAATATGTAAAAGGGGAAAAAAGTATGAAAGTATATCCCCATCCTTTAAACAAGGGCATTTACCCTTTTCTCTCGAAACTGACAACAGTTGACGGGTATTGAGTGAATTGTTCCTTATTTTTAATTACACTTTACCCCTCCAAGTTTCTAGATGTAAAGATATTTTCCCCATGTGTTTTGAAAAAAGACTGGAAGAAAAAAACGAAATCGATTCTGCATATGCCATTTAAAAGAAAGGGTTAAACATGACAACATTCCGGTCTCTATCAATACATTACATCGTCATAAGTATTGACATTTATCTTGTATCGAAATTGTAAGATTTATATGACCAGATCATAAAGTATGAAATCATTTTGTATCAATATGATTTATTTACTGTATTTAGTATTCGACTTGTACCCGGTTCTTCCTAAATAGAATTTAGCAGGAATCCAGTCTTTCGACATCACACAAGAGAATATGTTTTGTTGTAGTTTTATGTCGTTTTCAACATTATTTAATTTATCTCACGGCGACTGTTCACTTATTCATGATCCCTGAATAAACAAACCAGTACTAGGCTAGGAAATGTGCCTTGTCTAAGAGCACTCTACCATGACCGTCGTGTCGCGAATAGGAACGAACCCGGGACGACCGGTTTCAAATCCTCGACGCTTACCAATCGAGCACGGTGAATTTCTCACTCAAGAGAAAGAGAACATTCTGAGATTGTTCAACCGAGGCATTCTATGGGAAAGCAAGTGCAGTACAGTTGCTACCAGTCTTATTTTAAGATCAACATGCTCATCTGCACGGTATGATCTGAATCTGATTTATGCATAAACCAACCATAAAAGTTTTCAAGAAGCTTCCAACAAACAGTCTTCCTACGATAAGACATCGTGAATTGAGCCGTCGAAAACCATCATGGTTATGAAAACCAACATAATGGACTCCGCATAATGTATCGATCCAGATCAGCCTGCGTAATCGGCACGGTCTAATCCGGGCCGACACTTTCCGTCTCAGAGGTATAGAGTAATGATACTTCAAACAGAAACTCCACAGGATGCGAAAAGTGCCCATTGTCTGTCCGGATTAGCCTGCGCGGCATGCTTACGTTGATCCGCGTCGATACTTTACGCAGAGTCCATAATGTTGGTTTTCGCGCGGGACGGCTCAATTGTTCTAAATCAAAAATTGTCACAATTGCACGACGGTCAGCTTTCCTGTGACATGGCGGCACTGTAGGCCAAGTCTGTCGCCACGCATGAGACGTCAACAACTGATGCAGGAAGTGTCCAGTGTCCCTTTTTCCAAGACAAGGTCCATTACCCGTTTTGACGGTGCTTACTCATTGTCAATAGGTTAACGCTTTCAATGCTGAACTTTTAAAATGGACATGTCCAACTTTGAATTCGGAAGAGTCCAAAGCCGATTTTGGGAATATCAAGATAAAAATGTTCAGTTGAGCAGCCCAATGGTTTAGAGCCCGGTCAGCTAGCTCGGTTGCACCAACTGGCCTGCCTTTATACTGGCTTCACGATATCGGTTTCAACAGTCAAAGGGTAAATGCAGTTTATAGATTTCCTATTCGGAAATAGCCACTTATCGCGACAGAGTGGTTTAGCGTGACCCTCTTTAAACCTGATTTGTCAATTTTATAATTGTTAACTTATGATACCGTTAAATTGAAAGGAATGTGTCCGTACATACATGATTTCAAAAAAATTGATGTTCGTACTGAGAACAGAGTGGTGTGTCCTCCTAAATATATGCACACTCATGCCAAATGTCGTCTAATACAGAGACTTTAAACATCATTCGAATCAGGAAAAGAGTTAATGATGTTACATGAATTAACAACGAAAACAATGACTCAATGAATTATTTGGTTGTTCTTTCAAGTAGGGTATTTTAGATTTAATGTGTTAGTTTTTTTTATGTTTTACGCCGCCCACGACAATTCGCCAAGTCAAATCACGGCGTTTCCTGGGTAAGAAACCAGCTCTACTGATCCATTTATCCATACTCGAGCGAGTCGGTCGTAATGCTAACCCCGCAATCCTGAGAGCCAAGGATGGAAATCATTATTACCATTATAAAAGTATTATATATGACCCGGCAAGGGATCGAACCCACTACACACCGAGACGGTCGATTTTCAATTTGAGTAAAACCATATCAGGGTAAGGGTAAACCTAAGTGTTGCCCTCATGCAAACGCATTCTGGTGCATCTGCAGTAGACACAATTTGAAAACATTGTGACGAAAGGAAAACTTGCTCATGATGAGCAACTTCCCATTTTGCCGTAATGTTTTCAACTTTGAAAATAATAATTTCTTTATATTACTTATGTGTTTGCTAAATCGTGGGAAATGGTTTAATTGTTGAACTGTTAAAGCTGGGGCAGTTAAGGTTATGTCAAGCATCTGGCTTTAACGTCATTTGCCGTAACGACAACTTACTCAGAAACAATCTCCCTGCAATCACGGTCATTATGTGTAATTTCCTAAGAACGAATTAGTTGAAATAAATGATACCCACTGTTCAATAACACATTTATCCCAAGAGAACTATGCTCACTTTTTATATATAATCACGAGAAAACCAACATTATGGACTCTGCCTAATGTATCGACCCAGATCAGCCTGCGCAGTCCGCGCCAGCTAAATCCGGACCGACACATTTCTTCTCAGGGGGATAGAGGTATAGAGTAATGATACCTGAAACAGAAAATCCACATGAGGCGAAACGTTTATTTACGGATTAACCAGCGAGGCTCATCTGGATCGATAATAGGCTCATCCGGATCGATACTTTACGCAGAATCAATAATGATGTTTTTTCTAATATATATTATTTTTTCAAGTTGATGTGCTTTAGTTACATAACTATGTACAAGAAGTCCAATACGATCGACGATATTTAACAGCAACTGGAGTAAGAAAGAGAAAACCCTTTAACGTCTACTGGAAATACATTTCCTCTGATTTAGAAACAATTTGCCGACAATGACATTACGCATTATTTACCAAGAACGAATTCGTCGGAACAACTGAACAATCGACCAGTTTCACGTTCTTTAACTTCGTGAATTATATGTACGCATTTTTGTTCTTCCTGACTTGATTTCTCTCTTTCATACATGGCATTGGGTATTCGTATACATGCATAGAAAATCTAAGCAATTAAAAAGTGAATGAACTAAACACATACACACAAACAAAATCAACATTGCTGGCATTATATTTCATTTGTTGATGGCTAATGCAGCCACATTTTCATGACAAAGTATTTACGAATAATCTAACAAGAACGAATTAGTTGGGACCGAAATGAAAATCATTGATCAATTAACACGTCCTTCCGTCGAGGAAAAAGGTCACAAGTATCATTAGTATGTTTACAGAATTCATTTAACCCTTTCCCAAAATATAGACGCTTTCAGACGCATCTGCAGCAAGCGACTTTTGAAAACATTGTTGCAAATGGTGAAATTGCTCATGATGAGCAATTTCACCATTTGTAACAATTTTTTCAACTCTATCTGATAATTAAACCGTCATTAATGGAGACTTTTCACATTTTTGAAATTATGTTTTCAAAGTCGTCTGCTTCATATTTGTTGTATGTAGGAAATGGTTAAGGTTCCTTGCATGATTCCTGTCTTTCATTATCAACAATGTAAAACCCTGACATATGTTTCGAATAGTTATGGTAAATTTCAGACCGTTGCTTGTTTCAACCTTTTATGATACGATATTTTCAAAATCTTCTGATGGCAAACATCTGAGTAAAAAAAGAAACTGCTTGAAAGTTCGAAGAATAAATCGTTACAGAGTTGATACCATTGTTGGAAAAGGAGAACTTTTGAATAATATCTCCGTTCAAACACTGTTAGGATATATTCTTCTTGATAGTGTTAGGTTACACTTTCTTCTGAAAATCAATGTAAACGCCGATATTTGACATGCCGACCTAACATACCAAAGACTTTAACATGGTAGTGATAGTTTTCCCTCTATGGCGCTTTGGATTGTCGGGTTAGCATTACGACTGACACGCTGGAGTAATCGACCTTCTTACCAGGAAACGCCATGATAAAGCAGAACAAATGTTGAAAGCGGTATAATATACCCTACATACAAACACTACAACATAAACGTACGTAAACATGCAAATGTTCTACCCTTGAATTCATATAAGACCGTTTTACAATTAATAGCAAGTTGACAATAGATTAAGTTATGACGTTACAAATTGACAGCTTGATCAATTACAAATATATAATAAAGACATCTGCTTTTGACAAAAAACATAAACCCGTTATAAACAATTACTAGTCTCCATCACATACACAATAAAACTTAATGTAAATAATTATATAGGGTGTCACACGAAAATTGGGGTCTTAACGTGTATGCAGGGGAGAGTCTCAGACATGACTATGAAGTTGTACCGTCTTGTCAGGGCCTGCACGACCCACTGACTGTCCAACCCCTTTACAGCATCAAACGACATTTACAGCATTAGACTTGAAAACATCTGGGTAAAAATATGGATTTTTTATTTATAATTTAAAATCATATAATTATGGAATGGAGATAAAACATATTAAGGCAAAAGGGGATAATACTCATAGGGCGAAATGTCTCCGTATGGCAATATGTGTTCAAAAGTCCCGTGCTGTAGATACGTCAAATTACGTCTGAATGTGTGACAGGGTTAATTAACCCTTTCCCTCATACAGACACTTTCTGACGCCTCTGCAGCAGACGGCTTTTTGGAAACATTGTGACAAAAGAAGAAATTGCACAAAACGTGCAATTTCTCCTTTTGCCACAATGTTTTCCACTTTTTGTCATAGGTTATCCATTCAATTATGGAGATTTTCTAATTTTTGACAAAATACGTTTTAAGTCGTCTGCTGTAGAATTGTTGTATGAGGGAAAGGGTTAAGGTGTTTACGACGACGAATTATATTCGCGACGCCGAAATACGACAAGGATCGTCTAAACATCTACATTCTTTTACGGAAATATTTTATTTTATTTTGAAAATATTTGAGAGAAAATTTGAAGAATACGATTAATTTAATCTAAAGGTTGAAGAGAAAAAAAAAGAGTTGAAAAAGTATAGTAGGAAAAGGAAAATGTTCTACAATGAGCATTCGCTTTCTTTTCCTGCAACCTTTTTCAAAAGTCGTCTGCTGAAAAGGCGCTTAAAGTCGTCTTCATCGGGGAATAAATTTAAATGTGAGTTCTGCTTAGAGAAAGGGATTTATCGGGCGCATGTGGAAGATGTCTTTTTATGACACATTTTGTTAACATATATCCAAGGACGTGATATTAACGCATCAACGGCTACATGACTAGTTTGAAGCGACACTCGCAGAGACAAGATTATGGACCATGTATTCCTTACCCACATAAAGACGCTATATGGTGCCTTTGCAGCAGAAGCCATTTGAAAACATTGTGACAATAGGAGAAATTGCTCATTATGAGCAAATTCTCCTTTTGCCACAACGTTTTTAATCCTATTTAATAACCATATTTTAAAGAATAGAAAGTTTCCACAATGTTGTAAGGATGTTAACAAAGTCATCTATTGAGCAAAGTAGTTTAGTAACCTTACAGCTGAACCCTTTCCCTAATACGACAATTCTGCAGCAAACGATTTTGGACGTATTTTGTCAAAACATATAAATCTCCATAATTGAATGGATAACCTATGTCAAAAAGTGGAAAACATTGTGGCAAAAGGAGAAATTGCACGTGTTGTGCAATTTCTTCTTTTGTTACTATGTTTTCAAAACGCCGTCTGCTGCAGAGGCGTCAGAAAGCGTCTATATGAGGGAAATGGTTAAGGTCTATTTTAAAGTCCTTAGTAATTGGACAAATCTCTTAATGTTTTTGTCTACAGAGCGTTTCATGCCGTTTTCAACATGTGTTTTAAAGTATTATCAGACCGTTTCCTCGGTATATAAAGTGTCCTGCTTCTCAGCTGATACTGACATCCGCGAATCAGTCGTAATGCTCTACCCGCAACATATCCTGTGCTTCAAGCAGGGCAGCTACTGCATTTATTGCAACAGCCTTTGGTATTTCCCGAACGGGGATTGCACGCTTACATTCCGCGTTCAAGGCGAACGCTCTAAACACAACACCAACGTGGCTGTCTTCACACCTCTTAACCCTTTCCCACATATAGACGCATTGTGACGCATCTGCAGCAGACGACTTTTGAAAACATCGTGACAAAAAGAGAAATTGCTTAAAACGAGCAACTTCTCCTTTTGCCACAATGTTTTCAACTTTTTTCAGTAATTATACCTACAATTTTTAGTAGACATTTTCAAAGTCGTCTGCTGCAGATCTGCTGTAAGTGGGAAAGGGTTAAAGATAATTTAAACACTTTCACCCCTATCTTTTACCCCCAGAAGGTTTTAAAAGTTCATCAGTTTCCAGGAAACCAATACACCATTTCCCTTAAAAAACGTTGTAAAAAGGAAAGAAACACATTGTGAACTAAAAGGAGTAATTGCACATCATTAGTAAGCAGTTTCTTATTTTCAAAATGACTCTTACTATTTTGATTCCAGATATGTTCTGTTTACGTTAGAATACAATACTACGAGATAATTCGACTAAAGTGACGATCTAAATCACAAGACAAGCGTTTTCCCACCCTTTCTCACATACAAGACATCTGCAACATCGGTGTCTGCAACATACGACTTTGAAAACAACTATGCACACATTGAATACAGTATGAGAACATTTTCCTTTTCTCACAATGTTTTCAACTATATTCAATTACAATACGATTTGTGTACAGATGTTTTCAAAGTCGTATGCAGCAGATACCTAAGAATATGTCTACAGCAGAGTTACACGGAATGATGCATTTCATAGAGACACGAACAGAACAGTACAGAAGATAACGTGGAATATCGATTTGAAATACGGAAGGAAATGTCACTGAAATGATTTAAATCTAATTAACCCTATCCAGCATACAATAAATCTCCTCCAGACGACTTTGAAAACCTCCATGCAACACTATTGGCAATCTCAATAGTTTAATTAAAGTACAGTATTATAGATAGATATATATATATTTGAATAGAGTTGAATACATTGGGACATAATACGAAATTGCTCATGAGGATCAATTTCTCCTTTTTCCAACAACGTTTCCAAAAACTTCGCAGGTGCTTTAAACGTCGTCTGAATATTGGAACGAGTTAAACAGAAATAAAAGAAAAATATTACAGAACATAATGTGCTGTGGATCAATGACTGAAGAGGAGTAAGTCTTACGGGTTAATAGTATACATGTATTACGCATAACAAACTACATTTGAAAACAGTGTGACAAAAGGAGAAATTGCTCATAAAGAGCAATTTCTCCTTTTGTCACGATGTTTTCAATTTTATTCAATTAATATACTTTCATTTACAGAGGTATTTTCATATTTATGCTAAGATGATTTCAAGGTCGTCTGCAGGACCAGTGTTATTTCTCGCTGTTTTGTGATCAGCGCCAGGGCCCTTTCGATTGTGAAATCAGTGACATGTAAAATGTGATGAAAGTTAGATTTTGTGAAATTTATACCTCCCTTTGGGGAAAAAAGAGTAGTCTTTTGATTGCGAATTTCGGCCCTAATTTAGGTTAAGAAAAAACACTGCGCCAGCAAATGTGTTGTATGTGGGAAATTGTCATTGGAGTCAATTAAACTGATATTTTATACGAGCGCCCTCTGCGTAAACCAGCCTTGATAAATTTGAGATCATGGCAGGTCCAGATCAGCCGCACAGTCTGCAAGTTTAGACAATTAGTCATAGAACGTTTTATGTCAACTTATTTAAAGCAATATCCAGTTGGTTCCATAAACATCGGTGACCGGCAGGTTTTCCCCCCAAACGTGTAATCCTCGAACATCACTCATATGTTAAACACCATAGTACTTTCAAGTCTATATATGAGCCGTCCCGCGAGAAAACCGACATGGTATCTGTGTGAGGTATCGACCCAGATCAGAATGCGCAGTCCGCACAGGCTGATCCAGGTCGACACATCCCGTTTCAGGGGATAGAGCTATAGAGTTATGATTCCTGAAACAGATAATCCACAGGAGGCGAAAAGTGTCTGTCCGAGTTAGCCTTCGCGGCATGCTAAGGCTGATCCGGGTCGATAGTTTACGCAGAGTCTACGATGTTTTTGTTTCTCACGGGACGGCTTAATTATCTTCTTTGGCATAGGACGTGTCGAACTTCAAGGACTGACAGGTGTTTAGAGTTGACATATTTGACACTTAAACCCCAGAGCTCAAGGTAACGGGTATTTTTCATGTTCTTAACTCCTTATTTGACATTTAAACCCTATGTTGTGGGTAATCAAAAGAATCGTCTCAGTGAGACGATTCTTTTGAGTACCCACAACATACGATTGTGTTGGGTAATAAGAGAAATATTGTGGGGAAAAGACTAGTTCACTCCCTCTTATCTAGCCCTCTGAAAGCATATGTCTCAGTGAGACGATTCTAGACCAGTTTACTCCCCCTTATCCAGTTTGCACACAGAGCAAGGGAATTGGACATTGTAAACAAACAGGAAGACAGACAGATGGAGAAATTATCTGGATATCACTTACCATATTCCTCTTATGACCGAATCCACGATTCCCGCAAACACAAAATCATCGCTTCCAATACTCCATTTCCGATTAAACAAAACTAACTGAGGCATGGCTGGGTGTTAAAGTCACAACGTTTCATGCCAGATCGCAATGTTCATTCGGTTATCTTCTACAGTAGTTTCAATAATCCTCGATCTCGCACTGTCACACTAGCTAGTATTGACACACGCTTGTAAAACGACCACAGATCGGTGTTTCTGAAAGAGAGAGAATAAAACACACAATTAACCCTTTGACTGCTGGGTCTTCTTTCATAAAGCCTGTTTCACTAGTATAGGTCCAGATCAGCCGGCACATCCTCGCCGTATGACCAGGTTATATAGGCCTACTATAGGCTGTTCAAATGAACATTTTTATTATGATATTCCTAGAATTGGTTATACGTATCCATGAATTCATATTCAAATAGAAACTGATTTTCAGACGTTTCTTGAGACCTTCTACGACCTATTGACGACAAGTACCGAACCAACGTAGACCGCACGGAAGCACAGGCTGATCTGGAACTAAAATCGGCCGCGAAAGCCTTAGGATCGGTTTTCGCACAGCATCTGTCATATATAAACATAATTCGTAGCAATTGTATCTAGAAATAGATATAAACGAATCAATATAGATACTCTATACAAATATATTCATATATTGACCCTGTTCTGTGTAATCATCGTTTGATCGAGTTCTTGGGTTGACGTTGCCGAGCTTTTGAGGCTACGTTCGCCAAAGAACGAGGTCCATCGATGATTTCACAGTCCAGGGTCAATAACCTTTGTATTGCATACTTTCATAGTGTAAACTATATTTGTATGCTTCCGAAATCGAAACAAACTGTTTGTTTACATTAAAAGTAATTTTGTTGCAAATGACGTTTGGAAATTTGAATTATAACGGTGACGTTATTGTTGCAAATGACGTCATGCACGTGCAATAAAGATGTTGTTTTGTTATTCTATTTTAGATTTTCTACTCGTTATTCTACAAACTGATCATTCGAGTGACGACAACATGACCTGATGGATAGGCAAGTCTCTCACAGCCTAGCACTGCAGGCGTGCATTATTAACCTTTTCCCACCTGCAAACGCATCTTGGTGCAATATCAGCAGACGACATCATGATGAACAATTTCTCCTTTGACCACAATGTTTTCAGCTTTATTTAACAATTAAGCTATCTTTTATGGAGATTGTTCAGGTTTTTGTCACTATGTTTTCAATGTCGCTGCTGCAGATTTGTTGTATGTGGGAAAGGGTTGTCATTCGCTCATTTTTTATTTAAAAGCAAGTAGGCTAATATTAACACCTTCTCACATACAGACGATTTTTGATAATATTGTGGCAAAAGCAATTCATCTATTTGCCACAGATTGTTCATCTTTATTCAATAATTATTTATATATATGTATAGAGATTTTAAATATATGTTTGACTATATGAAGCAGTCTGCCGCAGATTTGTCTAAAAGGGTTTTTAAAATCATGTAAGAAGACGTATTTTCGTTAAATGTGACTCATTTACTATTTTCGCACGCTTTTATCCTGTCGTCACACATTCTTATCGAATGAAATATTTCCCCTTACAATCCTCATTCCTCTCTTGGACTTGAAATATACAATGTAACTATATCAATAGATTAATTATACCGCTAAGTATCATACATGAGCCGGTACATGGAAAAAGGTAGAAGATAACTTTTGTGAGCAGTATATATAGATCCAGATCAACCTGTGCACCACACAATTTAATATGATCTACACTCTACACTGTTTAATATATTACTTATATTAGAGTGTTATAATATTTTGATAAGACGGAGCAGATATAAACATGCTGATCTGAATCTACACTGTTCAAAAATGCGAACTTGTCCCTTTTCTTATGGACTGAATAATTAATTCCGTTCATATTCCGATAGTTCCATACAAAAACGTAAACAATCTTCCCTGGAGAGGACGACTTTAACGGCACTACACGGGGGGAAATGACAACGTTTATAACTGTTTTATAAAATTGTGACATGTTTTCAGAATATATTTTTAGGGTGAACGACTCTTACACATTGTATGGACATGCCAATGCTCAGAGGCACAACCTGACCTTAACGTACATTATAGACCCTGACTATTCGGCGCATTGTCATCTAAATTCATAACATTGCGTATAACTTACATAGTCTTTTTTAAAGTTTTCAATGAGGCTTTATGGCTTTAGTGGAATGTAACGTTTGGTCTCATTTCTGCAAAATTATCCCGAAATCAGGCAAGCAGATTTAGAGGATAATTTTATTTTTAATTTCCCACTGTCTTAATACGCATCAAACATAGTTCTAAATAGTAATTAAAGAGGTCCACCAAGAGATATTCCTGTAGAGTTCGGTTGAATTTGGCCAATTTGTTTAGGAAGAGATGTCGTTGTTGCTACGGACAGAGAGTGGTACCAGTGGATCACATAAAGCCTTTAACTCAGGTGATCTTAAATTATGATTCGTTCTTAAAAATATCAGATCTAAACTGATCATAGCAATCACATATTTCCCCGTATATTACCTAGATATTTATAAACATATTTACTTATATTACATGACAGTGTCAAGATCCAGATGTTGCACGTTATTATCCAATAAGGTATTCACTTCAAACAATCTCCCTCGTAAGAAACCAATATAACCAGGTCTAAACGACATATTTAATAAACCGCAACAGGCTGAAATAGGTCTGTTTGCAAATCATATTTTAACATAACACACTAGTAAATTAGCCACATTCGTGGAAATCAGTAAAACCACAGAGGTTTATAAATGAATGTACATTGCGATCTATTAACAAGTTTAACCCTTTCCCTCATATAGACGCTTTCTGACGCCTATGCTGCAGACGGCTTTTTGAAAACATAGTGACAAAAGAAGAAATTGCACAAAACGTGACACAATGTTTTCCACTTTTAGTCATAGGTTATCCATTTAATTATAGAGATTTTCTATTTTTTGACAAAATATGTTCAAAGTCGTCTGCGGCAGAATTGTTGTATGAGGGAAAGGGTTAACCAGTTTTATAACCATTAAAGGTGCTGAACTCCAGATGGAGATCAAACTGTTCAAATGTTGAAACTTCTGCAATTATTGCTAATAGTGACAACAAAGTAAGTAATACAAAGTTCAAAACTGTTTTGGCAGTAAATGTTGAAAAACAGTCAATAGAACGTCATGGAAATGTCTACCCAGTAAAAATGAAGCATACACGATCAATATTTAGATGTTTATTGTATTGGAAAGTGAAATTACTGCTCTTACTTTATCCCAGAATTACGATTCGAATATTTCAAGACAACTTTTGAACAGTTTTAAAACTTTGACTATACTATCTATAATCTGGAGTTCAGCAACTTTAACCCCTCTTTCCCATATATACTTCCTTGTAAAACAATACAGAATTCAAATCTAAATCGTTCACGTGATAAGAATAGATATACACCCTTTAGAAAGGTGTAACATCAGAATATGTTAAATATGTACTCGAAGTTCGTGGGAAAAGGAAGAGAAATGTTCGTTCTGAACAAGTTCCATTTTCCAATAATGTTTGTTATAAGTCGACCGGATGGAGATAATGTTCACTGTTTTAAAACAACAGCAAACATTGCTAAAAAGAAAGAAATTGCTCATTGGCAACAGGTTTTACTTATCCCCGACACCATGATTACATTAGTCGTTTACTTAACCCTTTCGCTGCCAATGGCAATAACAACCTTTTGCAAACGTGACGAGCTGTCCCTGCTGAAATCTGCATTGTGTGTCACCTAGACATTAAATTTTACCGAATTATCGAAAAATGTAGAGGGCCAACTATCAAATTGGAAGAGTCGACTTTGTGAAATTTGGCAGTGAATGGGTTAACTGAGTGACAGCTGGAAGCGATTTTGTGAAGCCATCAATAAAGAAAAATTGCTCATAATGAGCAATGTCTCATTTTGCTACAACATTTTCAACTCTTTTCAAAAACTTCATTTCGTTTTCCGCTGCAGATAAGTTTATGTGGGAAAGGTTCAGTTTAACGGTTCAATAAGCACCTATTCCCATTACGCATTAGACTCTGATTAATTTAAGTTTGCACGTAATCTGACTGTCATCCACCGTGAACTGCGTCAACCGGAAAGAGTCTTGGTGATTCCCCGTGTTGACATCATCACAAAAGGGGTGACTCCATCGAATGTCTGCCCTAAAACTACCTATTTTAAAACATCTACGTATCCCTAAAAGTTAGCCAAGAAACTCAATGGCTAAACGTGTCTATGCCTAAACGATACACGAAGGTCTGCCAACACACAACGATTCCAATGTTTTGTGCCCTAACAAATGCACGAATGACTGCCATAACACAATGACTTAAACGGGTATGCCCTTAAACTGTATGAATGTCTGCCAGAAACTCAATGACTTAAATGGCTATGCCTAACAATGCACGAATGACTGCCAAAGCACAATGACTTTAATGTATATGCCTCAAAACTGCACAAATGACTGCCAAAGCACAATGAATTAAATAGCTATATATGCCTTAAACATGCACAAACGACTGCCAAAACACAATGACTTAAACAACTTTGACTAAAAATGCATGAATGTCTGATAAAACACAATGACTTAAAGGTCTATGCCTAAGAAAAATACACAATGACTTACAAAGCACTATGACTTAAATGTCTATTTTTCAAAAGTGCACGAATGTCTACCTATATAAACACAATCACTTAAATAAGTATGCCTTAAGATGCACGAATGACTGCCAAAACACAATGACTTAAATATATATGCCTCAAATATGCATGTCCTGAGACACAATGATTTCTCCTTTTGACACAATGTTTTCGTCAGAAGTTTCATCTTCGGCCCATTATAGTGAGGTCGGTCGGTGAAGACTCTGGTGAAAATATGCGTATTGAACAGGCACGCCGAGTCTTCACATGTTTCCTTTTCACCTGAGACTTTTCTTTCGTGGTAAATTATCCCTCTTCCATTGGCAAACGCAGTTTGATGCATCTTCAGAAGACGCTGTTTGAAAACATAATGGTCAAATGAAAACTGCTTTCAATAATAATATTTTATCTATAAAGATTTCCCATAGCTTTACCTGGATATTATCGTCGTATCTCGGAGAGACTTTTAATTAAACACCTCCTGTCCGCAC
Organism: Serripes groenlandicus; assembly: GCA_031761405.1. NCBI lineage: Eukaryota > Metazoa > Mollusca > Bivalvia > Cardiida > Cardiidae > Serripes > Serripes groenlandicus. The sequence continues at coordinate 97,029,081 of JASEVX010000004.1, forward strand.
ATTGAATGAGTCAATGTTGAAAACATAACAAGGTCAGTTATTGTAGAACTAGTGGGTGTTTACTGACCTAGGGAGACACATTTCAACATGCAGGAAGAATAGTAGACGATATCACAAATAATCACCACGTTATCGTAGGATTTATGGTTTTATTGACCGTTAATGTAAGAAAACCGGGTTGATTTATCTCAAGTCTAAAGTAGGGGAATCTTGTTGCTGGGGATTTTATGAGGAAATAATGTCTTATCCCTTTCTGCCTGTTTCCTGTCCAGCAGACCTCGTTCTGTCATATTGGAGTTTAACCGTGTTCAGCCGTTTTTCAGTAATTCGTAAAGAATCGATGATCGAGCCGGGATTCTAACTCACAACCTCTGTTTTGATAAACCACGTGGGCTCGACACTTACTTTGTCAATGGCAGATTAAAAACGTTATGTTGACAAACGTTTCGGAACAATAAATGGTCTTATATAGGGACTATTAGGTTGCAGTAGTGATACAGGGATTTGTATTGTACTACGAGGATAATGTAAAACTAATATCACGTGATACCAAAGTCCGAGAGAGAAGTAAATTTGACCACGCCACGAGAAAACAATACAATGCCATGTCTCGCTACAGCAACATAATTATCTTTTTATTATAAATAGAATAGTTTTAAGACAGAATAAAAAAATATCTATACACATTTCGATATTTCAATAACGAAATAGTCCCAATCAAATGCAAAACACAATTTACGCATTAAGTATTGCTATCAGGCACCAGATGAAGACAAAGAAAACTCTTTGAATAAATGGGATAAAAATAGGTTAACTGCGAATTTGTAATTGGTTAACCTTTTTCCTCATATAGAGGCTTTTTGACGTCTCTGCAGCAGACGGCTTTTTGAAAATATGGCGACAAAATAAGAAATTGCTGAAAACGAGCAATTTCTCATTTTGTCACCATGTTTTCAACTCTATTTAATTATTGCACTTTCATTTAAAGGGAGTTTCCATTTTTTTCGGGTATGTTTTCAAAGTCGTCTGCTGCAGATTTGTTGTATGTGGGAAAGGGTTAAACAATCTAGTTAACTAGGATATGAGTTTCGCATATTTCTTTAATTAACCGGAAATAGTTGAACTTCACTTGACTGACCGAAATATAGCTTTCCACGCCCCTGTACATTTGCTCGCTGAACTTATAGTATGTGTTTTGCATTTGATTGGGACTATTTAAACATGAGAAACGTTAGGCCTATACTTCTCATTAGTTTTGCCGCATATGCCAGTTTAACCCTAGCGCATTTTGACGAGATATTGTGGGGGAAATCAGAAGACATTTGGAAACCTTATGACAAAAGGAGAAATTGATCAACATAAGCAACTTCTCATGTTACCTAAAGGTTTTCAACCCTATCAAATAGAAGTTTACCATAGTGTAGTTTGCCAACCAGTTTTCAAAGTAATCTGTTGCAGATTTATTATAAATGGTAAAAGATTCAATGGAAGCTTTCAAACGCGTGTCAATTAGAAGTGACATTGTATTTCTTTTCTATCACGTGTGTGCTAACAGTTTCTAGTCCTCTTCTTAAAAAAAACCCGAAAGACATTGCGACCAGTTTGTTCTGGATATTTAACCCTTTCTCACCTACAGACACATTTGACGTCTCTGCAGCAGACGACTTTTGAAAACATTGTGGTAAAAAGAGAAATTGGTCATAATGAGCAATTTCTCCATTTCCACAATGATTTCAACTACATGTATATTCAATCATTATATTTTCATCCGTAGGGATTTTCAATTTTGCTACTTAGATGTTTCTAAAGTCGTCTGCTGCATATTTATTGTATGCGGGAATGCGTTATCCAAATCTCATTCAAACCAGACCTAAACGTCCCTGCATTAGCAAACGCTTGAATATATACATAAGAACAGCGAAGTGTTTCGGTTTACATTTAACCCTTTCCCTCATATAGACGTTTTCTTACGCCTTTGCAGCAGACGACTTTTGAAAACATTGTGACAAAAGGAGAAATTGCTCAAAACGAGCAATTTCTCCTTTTGCCACAATATGTCCAACATTTTTCAGTAATTATGCTTTCATTTACCATACTTTTGCCTAGATATTTTCGAAATCGTCTGCTGCAGATTTGATGTATGTCGGAAAGTGTTAATGGGATCGGATCTTCGACAACAAGTCACAGAGAGTTTCAAGAGACTTCTGACAAACCATTTGCATTTGGACCAGGTAACAGAAAGTCGCAGATAAATCGTTACCCTTTCCCACATACAAGAAATCTGAAGCAGACGACGTTGAAAACATGTAGGTAAAACTATTGAAAATCTATATAAATAGGAATTCAATCCTTGAGGAGTAATTGGTCATGATACGCAATTTTCCTTTTGCAAAAATGTTTTCAAAGATAGTCTACTGCAGATGGAAATGCGTCTACTTATGGGAACTGATTAAGTAAGCTATACTTGTCAGAAACACACATACGTAACTTCAGTTGGATTCATTGATTTGATTGATTGGAGTTTAAAGCCATTTTCAACGCTTTTTACAATGACGACAAGTTGATCTAACTACGTGATTCGTGGCTTTCTCTACGTGATTCGTGGCTTTCTCGCACCAGTAATTCACACTCATATCAGACAACTGGATTATCAGCACAACTGGATTCCTATAGACTATTTTCAGCATATTCGTCGTAGATGAATGGCACTAGTTTCAATGACCTTTTGGAGGTATTTAATTAAATAAAACGTCAATATTTACCATAATTGGAAGTATAATTACTTAAATAAAAATAGAAAACATTGCTTCAAACGGATAAATTGCGTATGATAAGCAAAAGTCGTCTGCATGTGGGACATGATTTACAACCTTCCTGAATCATTCTCTATTGTTGGAACGTCTAATATTAACAGATAATGAAAAAAGCAAATATGTTTTTGAGAAAAGAAGAATTGCTCGTTTTGAGCAACTTATGTTTACCCCGCAATGATTTAATATGTCGTATGATGTAAGGACATCTATATCAATGAAAGAGTAAATTTGAGCAGTGCTCCTCTAAAACGGCATTTAGGCTTTTCGACCAGTTTAGAACCAGGTCAGCCTACGCATCTGTGCCGTTTAATTTGGCTGCGCACGCTTTATATGTGATATAACTGAAACATTAGTGACAGCTGCGTAAACATCAAACAATCAATCAATGCTCGTCGCTAATGAATCATAGAAGGTTTCGAGAAACTTAACCCTTTCCCTCAAACGACAATTCTGCAGCAGACGACTTTGAACATATTTTGTCAGATGGATAACCTATGACTTAAAGTGGAAAACATTGTGACAAAAGGAGAAATTGCACGTTCTGTGCAATTTCTTCTTTTGTCATTATGTTTTCAAAACGCCGTCTGCTTTAACCCTTTCCCTCATACGACAATTCTGCAGCAAACGACTTTAAACATATTTTGTCAAAACATAGAAAATCTCTACAATTGAATGGATAGCCGATGTGACTAAAAGTGGAAAACATTGTGGCAAAAGGAGAAATTGCTCGTTTTGAGCAATTTCTTCTTTTGTCACTATGTTTTCAAAAAGCCGTCTGCTGCAGAGGCGTCAGAAAGCGTCTATATGAGGGAAAGGGTTAAATAAACCACGCAGTGTCTTTTTGGCGGAACTGATAGCATAGATATCAGGAAGTTGTGTGTATTATTTACGACAAGGTCGGAAGCCGCTTATATGATTTATTTTTGTAAAATACGTAGTTTGTTTTTCTTAACAAACCAAGTAACTTATCATACTGAATATCAAATATCTCAGAGAAAAGGAAATATCTATATATAAAATACAGAAATAATACCACAACGCCTGATGTATTGTCAAGTTCTACGAAAAGCACAAGTAACAATAAATAAAATAGATTTTTTTTTTTTCTCTAAAAATAATTGTATTTCTGTATCATTTCTAGGAATAGAAAGCAATCCCAGAATAACGATTAACCCTTTGCAACATACAACAATTCTGCTTTAGACGACTTTGAAATCATGACAAAAGTCTGAAAAATCTTAATAAATGTTGGTTCAACTATTAAATAGAGTTGTAAACATTGTGGCAAAAGGAGAAATTGTGTTTTCAAAAGTCGTCTGTAGCAGAAGCGTCAGAAAGCGTATGTATGTGGGAAAGGGTTAATGTAGAATGTTGACAATTGGGGTTATAGGAAGTTTAAAATAGTATTTGTCTTCCAAATAAAGATCTTGTTTACTATATTTAGTAAGATTAAATTAGGAAATTAGCCTTCATCGTGCTATATTATCAACTTCTGAATTATTCTGCGATAAATATTAACCGGGATCAGCTGTGGAAATCTTGCACCTGAATATATGAGCCGTCCCGCGAGAAAACCAACATTGTGGACTCTGCGTAAAGTATCGACCCGGATCAGCCTAAGCATGCCGCGCAGGCTTACCCGGATAGACACTTTTCGCCTCCTGTGGATTTTCTGTTTCAGGAGTCATTACTCCATACCTCTATTCCCCTGAGACGGAATGTGTCGGCCCAGATCAGTCTGCGCGGACTGCGCAGGCTGATCTGGGTCGATACATTACGCAGAGGCAATAATGTTGATTTTCTCACGGGACGGCTCATATTTCGCTTGACATCACGGTTACTCTTGTATGAAAAGCTCTCATCTGACACAGATGACAAAACCCCCAATATCAGACGACATAAGAAAACATTATGAAAATTATAAGTAGCTTATTACGGTCACTAGTTCAAGGTTTACTATTCTTCCACGATTTTTCTTGTAAATATTTGCATTTTACTTCATTGTATTGAAAGTAGACGCTTAACCCTTAGATTACTGAAACCACTTTCAGGACGCCTGGTTTACTAGTATCAAGCACGATCAGACGAATACGCGGCTGTTCGCTGTTCCTTTTTTTCCAAAATATCTTGATATTCCTAGAAATTACTGGACTCTTCCAAATGCAACGCTGGACAAGTTCATTTTAAAACTTCAGCATTAAAAGGGTTAAAATAGAGTCATCGCTGTGTTCCAACGTATATTGTCGAGTTGTTGTTGTTCATTGATTGGTGTTCTACACCGCTTTCAACAATTGTTCAGCTATATCACGGCGTTTTCCTGGGTAAGTTAATAGTTCTACTGGTCCATTTATCCTGATAACAGCCATTCAGTCGTAGTGCTAACCCCGCAACCCTGAGCGCACAGGAGGGCAGCCACTACTACTATTGTTTAACCCTTTCCCTCATGCAACAATTCTGCAGCAGACGACTTTGAACGTATTTTGGCAAAACATAAAAAATCTCCATAATTGAATGGATAACCTATGACAAAAAGTGGAAAACATTGTGGCAAAAGGAGAAATTGCACGTTTTGTGCAATTTCTTCTTTTGTCACTATGTTTTCAAAAAGCCGTCTGCTACAGAGGCGTCAGAAAGCGTCTATATGAGGGAAAGGGTTAAACTATTTGGTATGACCCGTCGAGTTGGTGAAGTGGCTGGCGTCAACGACCTGATTGGCTAACCTGGGATTTGAACTCAAGACCCCTGGATAGAATGGCCCCCGTGGTTAACGACTGACCTATAGCGACTTGGTGTCTAAGGGGGGCTTGCTTTTTTGAGAATACGGGAGGTCTAAATTAAAGAAACCCTTTCCCACATAAAACAAATATGCAGCAGACGACTTGAAAAACATCCAGGCAAATATTGTGGGAAAAGTACGACTATTGTAAAGAGTTGAAAACATTTTGGCAAAAGGAGAAAAATTGCTCATTATGAGCAATTTCTTCTTTTGCCAAAATGTTTTCAAAAGTCGTCTGCTGCAGAGGCGTCTAAATGCGTCTGTATATGGGAAAGGGTTAACATTAATTCGTTTGTTATCCCAGCTTGAATTCTAATATTTCCAATCATATCTGTTACGTAGAAACACTACGGCTAGAATAGTAGCAGCTCATTACGGAGGATATAATTAATGTAATGTGGAATTGTGGAGGCGTTTCTGTCATGTTGGATTACAACTAAAAACAGTACATGCTCGAGTGTACTCAGATTAACCCTTTCCCTCATATAGACGCTTTCTGACGCCTCTGCAGCAGACGGCTTTTTAAAAACATAGTGACAAAAGTAGAAATTGCACAAAACGTGCAATTTCTTCTTTTGCCACAATGTTTTTCACTTTTTGTCATAGGTTATCCATTCAATTATAGAGATTTTCTAATTTTTGACAAAATAAGTTCAACGTCGTCTGCTGCAGAATTGCAGTATGAGGGAAAGGGTTAACAGAGTAGATTCAGAGGTCTAGATAAGTATGAGGGAAAGGGTTAACAGAGTAGATTCAGAGGTCTAGATAAGTATGAGGGAAAGGGTTAACAGAGTAGATTCAGAGGTCTAGATAAGTATGAGGGAAAGGGTTAACAGAGTAGATTCAGAGGTCTAGATAAGTATGAGGGAAAGGGTTAACGGAGTAGATTCAGAGGTCTAGATAAGTATGAGGGAAAGGGTTAACAGAGTAGATTCAGAGGTCTAGATAAGTATGAGGGAAAGGGTTAACAGAGTAGATTCAGAGGTCTAGATAAGTATGAGGGAAAGGGTTAACATAGTAGATTCAGAGGTCTAGATAAGTATGGGTATTCAGCTCTTTTCCCCACACTATCTGTCTGAACATCCAACCCTGTAAGGTTGGTACTCGATAAAATCGTCTCATTGAGACGATTGCTTTGAGTAACCACAACATAGAGGATCGAATAAGGAATTTAGAACATGTAAAACTGCCTTTATCTAGCTCTCTGATTGAAGGTATTTCAATGAATGAATGAATGAATGTATGGTGTTATTTGGCGCATCGAGAACTGAGGTCATTTAGTGGGCATACAGCCAGAGTACTAGATAAGGGGGACTGAACTGGTATTTTCCCCACACTATCTCTCTTATTAATCAACCGAATACTGAGATGATTCTTTTGAGTACCCACAACAAAGGGTTTGAATGCCAAATAAAGATTTTGGAACATGAAAAAATCGCATTATCTTGAGCTCTGTATAAAAATGTATATTCCGTAAAAAAACATTTAATTAGAAATGAGAGAGTATGATGTTGATGTAGTAGAAATTCAAATTGAAGTAAATATGTGTATGAAAGAGAATTAAAACGAAATGAATTTTAAAAAAAGGTGAAAATGTCACATTTTATTACAAAGAGCAATCTCCTTTGAAAATGAAATTGACGTATGTATTGGACCAGAGAAGTTGCCTCAAACGCAGTCATTTAACCCTTTCCCTCATACGACAATTCTGCAGCAGACGACTTTGAACATATTTTGTCAAAAAAAGGAAAATCTCTATAATTGAATGGATAACCTGTGACTAAAAGTGGAAAACATTGTGGCAAAAGGAGAAATTGCACGTTTTGTGCAATTTTTTCTTTTGTCACCATGTTTTTAAAAAGCTGTCTGCTGCGTCTGAAAGCGTCTGTATGAGGGAAAGGGTTAACCCTTCCCTCCATTTCCCAATATGAACTAAATCTGCTGCAGACGACCTCCAAAACACCAAGGTAAATTTATCTAAGGGAAAATGTTTAACTTTGAAAAAAGGTAAAGAGTGCGCGTAGTTCCCTCCTGTAACCAAACATAATGCAGTTATGATCGGGATCGGACAATTATTGACAAAAATAACGACTGCTTTTTGGGCATAATGCTTTCTTTTCGACAATGATTCTGATTTAAAAAAAAGTAGTCTGCTTCAGAGGCTTCATAAGTCGTCTGTCAGTGAAAAATGTTCATCCTTGTTTAGAAGGCCCCTCTTAGCTCAATGCACGACAACATGCTAACAGAGCATTGTTGGAAAAGTCTTTTCCATCTTTTAGTTAAAATCATACACATAAATCTTTTTATCTAATCTTCCATTTCTCTCGACATATTTTATTATTTAGAAAAGATCGGAATCAATAGTACACAAGACGACTGGTTAGCATAGCCCACGGGGTAAAAAATGTCCGTATCACATACCATCGTCGTCCAGTGTATCATAATGTATTTCATGGTTCGTTGATCGTCAAATATTTACGACCCAAAGTTTCCCTACTTATGTTTCATTTAATTTACGCCATTCCCTGTTGCAAACGTTCTCCTGTCGAATTCAGAATAAGAAAGCATTTGAAATAAATGTGCAAAAAGAATAATTTGTCCAAGTCGGTCAATGTTTTCATTTTAATTAATCATTGGCAATATATATGCAACACTGCATGTTACACAGAGTCCTAGATAAGGTTGAATGAACTGGTATTTTCCCATCCATATCTTCCTTATGACTCCACTAAAACCTATGTTGTGGGTACTCGATTCTTTTGAGTACTCACAACATAGGTTTTGAGGGTCAAATAAGGATTTGGGGATGTGAAATACTCTTCTTATCTAGAGCTCTGAATTGTATATTAAATAAACAATGTTTTAGCAGTAGACCAGAGAAGGAGAAATTAGCTAAACTGAAAGAATGCATACATTTTCTCGCATCACTCTTGCAAACACAACTAAAACTGTTACTAAGTACGAACAACATATATTTATACCTATATTTATAGGAGAAACTCTATAGATTGTATCGTTCCGAATACTGTCCTTATCTAGAGGACCATGTCATATAACAATTTAATCCTTTCTCACATACAACACGTCTGCAGTAAACCACCAGGCAATTTAATGGAAGATTTCTTCAATTCCGGAGCGATTTCTCCATTGGCCGTAATGTCTCCGAGTGGGAAAGGGTTAAGTAAACAAAATAAAACAAGATTTTAATCAGAATTATAAAAGGATACAATAGTTATATCTATACGAACGTACTTTCATTTAAAGATAACGTTTTATTTTCATAAAGCTGAATGAGGTCAAAATGAGCCGTCCCGCGAGAAAACCAACATTGTTGACTCTGCGTAAAGTATCGACCCGGATCAGCATGCCGCGCAGGCTAACCCGGCCCGGCCTGGCCCGGATCAGTCTGCGCGGAATGCATTACGCAGAGCCCATTATGTTGGTTTTCTCGCGGGACGGCTCAAATATGTTATAGATCTATAATATGAACCAGTGCATGAGAAAAGTACAAGTTGACTTTTGTGAACAATATAGATCAAGACCAGCCTGTGCATCCACACAGTGTGATCAAGATATACTCTGTTCACATAGTCATATGTTCAGACTAATCTCAACCTACACTGTTCATAAATGTTAACGTGCATCTTTTGTCCATGCACTGGCTCCATCATAAAGGTGGAAAGTGTATTTGAAATCATACGAGCCGCCCTAGCGAGTTTGGATCCTGTCTTGTCTTCGGACAGTGGTAGGGTGTCCGCTTCGTGTGCGGGAGGTCGCGGGTTCGATCCCCAGTCGTGTCATACCAAAGACTTTAAAAAAAGACGAAATGGCTGCCTTCCATGGCGCTCATGGTTGAGAGGTTAGCATATCGACTGAGTGACTGGTGTCAGGATAAATGGACCAGAAGTACTGGTAACTTACCCGGTAAACGCCGTGATATACATGAAACATTGTTGAAAGCGGAGTAAAGCACCATACAGTCAGTTTCGTCTCCGTTTTCGTATCGCTTTGAGATCTAGGGACACACTGAACGTAAGAAAAGCTTTATATGTTTTTGTCACAAGACACATCTATTTGAATGGGTATATTTCATTTATATGGGCAGTTAATTCATTTATATGGGCAGTTAATTCATTTATATGGGCAGTTAATTCATTTATATGGGCAGTTAATTCATTTATATGGGCAGTTAAGGCTCTGATGAGACTGTTTGTATATACAGCCTCACCGGAGCCATCATTCTGTGTACGCAGATGTAACAAATTGCAAAATGCCTGACATGTCACTATGTCTTTGGAATAATATTCGAGTGTACACCCATATCATAACACGTAACAATACGTAAATAACGTCAGGCTCGAGAGATTCGGTCTTTAAATGAATATGTGCAAAGTGAAGACTCTGGTGAGCCTGCGAATCCGCAATGTCACACCAGAATCTTCATCGTCCTCATACTTGTTTCTAAATACATCTGCTGGCTTAAAGCTTGAAGTATAGCCCCACTAGATTTCAACCAAAATACAAATTGCTAGACCGGTTTCATTTACAGGTGTTAGAGGGTATCATCTATGGAATTAAAATCGTCTACACTAACGCGTAAAAACACATAAAAAACATACCTGTAATATTGTGTTGATACTCCACGAGTCTCTTCCTAGTTGAGTTTATAAACTTTAAACACTCGCGCGAATATATCCATGAATGAAATACCAATACGGTTTTAAAACAGTTAACACAATTTGAACAGAACGTCTACGAGCATAACAGACACAAAAACAAATCACACACGTGGAGTTGAAGAGGAAGTCTAATTAGGTTTAGGTTTTGATGTTTTGTATAAAGAATAATGTAGCTGTTGGACAAGCCCACTAGGTAACGCAGCCTATCCAATGTTATTCACCTGTACTTACAGATAACCTCCGATTACGCTTTACTCCTTAACCCTTTCAATGCAGTTTATTTGTGTCTAGATTTGCATTTGGAGGAGTCCATAGCCAATTTTAGGAAATTTAATATCACGATAAAAATGTTGAGTAGAGCAACCAACAGCATAAGCTCGCACCGACTAGCCTGGCTCTATACTGGTGAGAAAAGCTTCATACAATCGCTTCTCTTCTCCTTGAAATCGATATTTTTGATGACTCTTTAACCCTTTCCCTCATATAGACGCTTTCTGACGCCTCTGCAGCAGACGGCGTTTTGAAAACATAGTGACAAAAGAAGAAATTGCACAAAACGTGCAATTTCTCCTTTTGCCACAATGTTTTCCACTTTTTGTCATAAGTTATCCATTCAATTATAGAGATTTACTTTTTTTTGACAAAATATGTTCAAAGTCGTCTGCTGCAGAATTGTCATATGAGGGAAAGGGTTAAAACATTGTGAGAAAAAGGGCAATTGCTCAAAACGAGTTATTTCGCCTTTCCCATAATGCGATATTCGTTTTACTCCTATTTGTTCTAATTTGTATCTACACATTTTCCTACATGCTACCCAAAAAGACGACCCTAAAAATACAATATCAGTTAACCCTTTACCTAATGTAGGCGCTTTCTAACGCCTCTGCAGCAGACAGCTTTTGAAATCATAGTGGCAAATGGAGAACTTGCTCATGATAGATATTTTCCTTCTTTTGGACTTGATGATTTCAAAGTCGTCTGCTGCAGATGTATTGCATGTGGGAAAGGGTTAAATGATGAACCCTGTTCCTGATACCGTGTCATCGTGATACATTGGAGTTATGTCTTTACAAAACAGAGTAGAAAATGACGAACATAAACATTGTGACGACCACCTTGTCAGTTTCCTATAATGTCTTGTACTTTTATCATACCAAAATACTTGTAAGAACTCTGCAACAGACGACTTTGAAAACATATTGGCAAAACTATGGAAAAGTACAAGTGTAACTAGTGAAAAGTATGGAAAACACTATGGGAAAAAGAAGAAATTGTTCATTACGAGCAATTTCTTCTTTTACCACAATGTTTTCAAGAAGTTAAATGCAGCAGAGGCGTTAGAAAACGTCTACATATAGGAAAGGGTTGATATATTTCTATTTGGTACAATAAAAGTATGATAATAAAATACATTACGTGCGTTCTTTTAGTGCCAGGTTTGAGACCAAGATCATACCCGATATTTCCTTCTACGATCTGATAATAAAATCATTTGCAAATCAACAAAGCTATTTGTCTACGGGTTGTATTGTCGGTATTTGCAAAGGGTTTCAGAAATATCGGAGGGGGTGTAAATTGGGGGCAACTCCAATAAAACATATAACCAGTACTTCAGTCAAAATAATAACCTCAACTTGAGAAAAGGTGGTAAATATTGATGAAAACCTTCTATCGGGCAAGTCAACCAGAACATTTGCAATGGTTTAAAAGCGGCCTGCTTTCGAAAAGTCAGAAGAAAGGTTTAATTCTTTCTCGCATATACTACCTCTGCAGAAGACGTTTTTGAAAAATATAAAGTTGAAAAACATCTAATTTCTCTGTAAATGAACGTATAATTGTTGAATAGAGTTGAAATCATTATGATTATCATCTCCTTTTGTCGTAATGTATTCAAGAGTCGTCTGCTGCAGAGGCGACATAATGTGTCTGTACGTGGGAATGGTTTATATGTGTTAACCTCTCCAGTTCAACAGTGGTTCGAGAGAGGTGTATACGGTTAACATCTCCAGTTCAACAGTGGTTCGAGAGAGGTGTATACGGTTAACCTCTCCAGTTCAACAGTTGATCGAGAGAGGTGTATACCGTGTTAACATCTCCAGTTTAACAGTTGTTCGAGAGAGGTGTTGGTCTTCAGAGGTTTATCCAATCCCTTGTATATTTCATTTTATGACACGTTCTAAGCATACGACGCTCTATACGAGCAATGCCTCCTTTTCCAACAACGTTTTCAACTATAACCCACAATCATCCGTTGTGGTAAAACATGTTTTCATTGTATAATATTGTTTACAACTTCAATTGTATCACGAATTAACCGGTGTTATATAAGAGCATTTTAACCCTTAAGTTTTCATAAACCATCTGTTGTAGATGCGACTAAATACATCTACAGGTTGGAAAGGGTTGACCTTTTCCCTCATACAACAGTTCTGCAGCAGACAACTTTGAAAACATGTTATAAGATCTTATCTACGTCCCTGGACAAAGGGAGAAATTGCCCATGTTGTCAACATGTGTCTATATGTGGGAAAGGGTTCATCGTAACGTATAAGTTAACCCTTTCCCTCATACAACAATCCTGCAGCAGACGACTTTGAACATATTTTGTCAAAAAGTAGAAAATCTCTATAATTGAATGGATAACCTATGACTACAAGTGGTAAACAGTGTGACAAAAGAAGAAATTGCACGTTTTGTGCAATTTCTTCTTTTGTCACTATGTTTTCAAAAATCCGTCTGCTGCAGAGGCGTCAGAAAGCGTCTATATGAGGGAAAGGGTTAAGGTTACATTTCTTACGTCTAACTTTCTGTCTGGTTTTGCATTCAAAAGGTCATAACGACACATATATATATACACGAATCAGTTATAATGCAGCTATCACCTTCTCACAACAAAAAGTGTAATCCCTCTTCGGATGAATGATTTAACTGTCAAGTATGACATCCATATTTTAAAGAGACAAAAATCTTACCTGAATTATTCATCCTTCACTTATCGTGAGCAAATAAAATCCTTTAAAAAGTCCTTTAAAATAAACACATAATGTGTACACAGCATTTAATTAATGATAAAACTCCCCAACTTATACCGATCAGTAGGCACACATTAACTTATGGTTAAGGTCCTGTTATTTCAAGTACGTTTATACAATAGTACAACTACATGACTATGTTCGACTACATTCCCTTCACAGTCAGGGGCATTGAATGGCTAACGTTACACGCCAGCTTAATGCTTATAAATACTATATGTTACGATGCGTTAACCCAGCGCTTCATCCCATTGCCGACCCTCCGTTCAATAATGCGCAGTATTATAGTAAGTAGAATTAAGGCCAGCAGAGGCGCCTAACCCTTTCCCTCATACGACAATTCTGCAGCAGACGACTTTGAACATATTTTGTCAAAAAATGAAAAATCTCTATAATTGAATGGATAACCAATGAATATAAGTGGAAAACATTGTGGCCAAAGTTGAAATTGCTCATGATGAGCAATTTCACCTTTGGCCACAATGTTTTCAAAAGCCGTCTGCTGCTATTGCGTTAAAATGCGTCTGCAGGGTTAACTCTCTCCCACAATCGGACCCTTTTTGACGCCTCTGCAGCAGATGACTTTTGAAAACATTTTGACAAAATGAGCAATTGCTCAAAACTAGCAATTTTTCCTTTTGCCACATTGTTTTCAACATGCTTACAGTAATAACACCTAAGTTTAAAGTGACTTTGCCTAGATCATTTCAAAGTCATCTGCTGAAGATTTGTTGAAAACGGGAAAGGGCCAAAATGTTGCGACTAACAGCAAAACAAGGCGGATGCAAATACAACAAAAATAAATAAATTCAGTGTGGGCATTCCCCCACTTTCCTAGACGTCTGACTGGTCATTTGTATTTTTTATGGAGAAACAATCCGATGTAGACTGGAACCATGCAGTCTCTTGATTTAGGTATTACTAAATAACGGGCACTGGATTAACACTTTTCCACTTACAACACATCTGCAGCAGACGACTTTAAAACATCATGGCAAAAGTATGGATAATCTTAAAATGAAAGTATGATTATTGCAAAGCGTTGAAAATATTATGGAAAATGGAGAAATGAAGCAAATCGAGACATTGCATATAAGGAGCAATTCCTCTTTTCCCACTATGTTTTCAATAGGCGTCTGCTGCAGATGCGTCAATATTTGTCTACAAGTTGGGAAGAGAAGGGTTAAACTTACACATATCTCTAATAAATAAGTTCAATCTATTTGTTTCATCAGAAGTTTCTCACTTTTAATAACGGTTTTGAGTTTTGAGGACACACTTAAAGCATTAAACGTATTTATAATCCATTTGGATCACACAAATATAAATAAACCTATTCAGTATTAATGTTTTTCTATGCGTTAACACTTCTATCTTGATCATACTTATATCAACATATTTAGTTATTTATTTAACCTTGTAGTTAAAGCACGTGCAAGTTCTTACAACATATATACAACAGTTCCAATAATGCTTCATTGATACTCTACCAGCCCTTGTACTGAGTGGTCCCAAACTCGAACATAGGACCTTAGAAACAAGATACCGGCGTTCAACCTCTGAGTCGGTGGTTCCAAATAGTATGACCGTTCATAGTTTTTATTGTTCTCCCGACTAGAAACGAAATCCTCACGTCAAATTAAACAAAAACCTGCAAATAAAGATTGTGTTCGTTATTTCCTCTCACAAAACAATGGAAATTGAATGTGATGATGGTTTTTTTAGGCGGGACCTTCGTATTAGAATACTTTCTAGGGGCGTGGCCTAAGTATTGTAGTAAATATTCATCCGCTTTTCACCTTTTCATTTCTTATCATAAATTGAATTTGTATATTTGTTACTTTTTTCCATCTCCATAGACTTTTACTGGGTGTGCATACAAACGATGTAACGGCACTATCACATGACGTGAATACCATTTATTTATACAATAACTAATAACGCCTTATAGAAACAATAGCGCATGACTTGAATACCATTACTATATACGATGCATAACAATACCTAATGTTCATTGTTGCGCTTTTGTGAAGGATTAAATAAGATTAGCGGGACCACGTCATGAGAAAAATCAAGACCTTGGCGCTCAAGTTTGTCGGGTTAGCATTTCTACTCGCTCGTGTCAGGGAAAATGGACCAGTAGTACAGGTAACCTACCCAGGAAACGCCGTGATATTACTAAAATATTGTTGAAAGTGGCGTAAAAAACATACAAACCATCACACAAATCACCCAGAAACATCGATCTTTGAACATCGATCGACCAGTGCGTTTCCAGATTAGTTTGTACCTCCATGTAGTCTGATCAGTGTCGTATCTGCTAAAATGTACTTACACTATTTCTAGATGAAATCTACGGGTTTGGGCGCAAAAGTGACTTACGTCATGACGTCAAACCGCTGACGGACTTACGTAATGGGTATATTATATCGGATACACGCATTGTCATGTGATAAAAGTATATACATTCATTGTAATCGTTAGATCCTTTTACTACTGGAATCAGTGTTGTGGAGTCTGTACCAACAATATAGAACCAGGCCAACCGGTATATCCGCGCCGCCTGACTAGGATTCAAATTGCTGGCTGCTCAATTCAATTTTTTTATCTTGATATTCCTAGATTTAGCTTTGAACAATTGCCAATGCAAAGCTGTAACAGTTTATTTTACAAAATTAATCAGAAGTGAAAAGGTTTAATAATTCACATTCGAGATTGTTTCATTGAACATATTACGTAATTAGTTGATAACGCTTACCTTTACTGGCGTCTTTTATTTCGCATCTGCTTATGATTGATAACTTATCTATTCAGATGTAATGCCGCTCCTTTCAACAATTCTTAGATTAGGCTACGGCGATCAGCTCTCGTACCGATCTCACTCTAGCTTTCTTCTAAGGCAGCGTGTTACCTTCTCGCATCGGTCCGTATAAATGTTAGTGGGAGAAGAATAAGAACGGACACAATTATTTCCTTTGCGCGCATTCTGTAAGAGTGTTTCTACTTCACCTCCACATAAGGATAACACATGATTTAGCCACGTCACTCTGCGACCAGCGAATATCAAGAGCAGCTTGTACCTCGTCGAAGACGGTCCAGGATCTTCACCCACCATCAGGTCGAGCTTGTAACCTTTTTGCACAGACTCTTCTCTTTTTGCAATTTGATTGTTCTTGTCATATATTGATTGTACTTTTCAAACATTGATTGTACTTTCCATACATTGATTGCACTTGTCATATATATTGCAAGACTTCCGAAGGTCTATTTTCATGTGTCATGGACTATTATTATGATAGATAAGTGAGCCGTTCCACGAGAAAACCAACATTGTGGGCGCGTTATGTATCGACCCAGATCAGCCTAAGCATGCCACTCAGGCTAACCCGAACGTACACTTTTCGCCTCCTGTGGATTTTCTATTTCATGAATCATTATTCTATACCTCTATTGCACTGAGACGGACTGTGTCGGCCCGGATAAGCCTGCGTGGAACGTCTCAGGTGTACACTTTTATCTAGCTTATGTTCTAAACAATGCTAAGTATGGGTGTAACGTGAGCTGTGCACAATCATCCATCATAAAATGATCGAAGTTGATTTTCCTTGATGTAAAATGTATTGGCGACTACGATCAGAGTACATACACGTACACTCGTGACTAATAACGTTCCTCACGTATGTTCCAAATATGTGCGACTGTATGGCGAACAAGATAGACCCCTATCGTCTACGCGGAAGTGCAGACTGATCTTGGTGGTTCCTGGTCGACATTTCTCAAAGGTTGTTTTATCCATGGTATTCCCCATTTACGATCATCCCAGTACAGAGAAAGCTTCGATCAACGAGGACTCAGTTCAGGGTTAACATATATACAGTCTGATAGTAAATAGTATTGCTAAAAACGTCTGCATTGGTAGCGAGAGGTCAGGGTTCGATCCCCGGTCTGGTCATACCAAACTTTGAAAGACTTTAAAAAAAGATAGGTTTGGTTTCCCTCAGGGTTGTTGGGGATAGTATTAAGACTGATGCATCTGTACCAGGATAAAAAATACCCCTGGTACTTGTAAACTCAAGTGACTATTTTATGTCAATGCCGTCGCCCGACGTCTATATACAGATCTTACCGAGTCCTGATTCGTCTACGTCCTCAATTGGTACGTTTTGAACATGTTGTCTGTTCAACACCGTCCTTTAGGTCCATAAAGACCATATCCCATCATTACCGAGTCTACTGGTTTCTACTATGTTGTAGACTATCTTACTGCGTCCAACGCGTTTTTAAGGACGTAGTGGGAACTTGGTTTAATATGACGGGTTTTTATAAAATGTATTCAAAGCAGAAGAAGTAAATGTAATTGTAACAAATCAGGTGAAAGGGGGTCATACCAAAGACTTTAAAAAATGTAGTAATGGCTGCCTTCCTTGGCGCTCAGGGTTGCGGGGTTAGCATTTCGACTGACTGACTTGTGTCAGGATAAATGGACCAGTAGTACTGGTAACATACCAAGAAAACGCCGTGATATAACTGAAATATTGTTGAAAGCGGCGTAAAACACCAATCAGTTGAAAGGTTTAACACGGCAGAAATTATCTCATTGCCAATACATTTGTTTTCCCACTACATTTACAACCCTTTACAAAGAGTATATGTTGTAGATTACCTGTGCTCAACGTCAGCCCTTTCAGCCCTACATTCAATGAAACACGTTTAAGCTCACGGTTTCCAACCCACCAATCTAACAATAGCTAATTTTATCGTAACTGTAGTATGATTGGTAGAATGGCAATCTGTGAGCTATACCAATCTGTTTCACTGAACACAGGCTTGATGGGCTAAGCCTTTCCGACATACGGTCGCTTTCCGACACATTTGCAGCATGAGACGTTTCAAAAACATTGTTACAAAAGAATAAATTATTCATAAAGAGCAATTTGTCGTTTTGCTACACTTTTTTAAACCTTTTTTGTCAGTAATTATACCTGAATTTATAAAGGTTTTCCATCTTGTTGCCAAGATGATTTTGAAGTCTTTTGCTATGAGGGAATGGATTAAAACACATTGGAAAAGTCGACCAGGCTATTATGAGCAGTGAGTTCAGTGTATTGTTTTGATAGCTAATGTTAGCCAGACCAGCAATTAAATAACAGTTACTATGAGGTAGCTGTTATCTGCGCACGTCCGTGTGTAAAGGTGCAAACATCATTTCTAAAATATCTAGGTTTAGATAACCATGTCCATCTGCCAAATATGATCAGATTATGTGAATAGTGTAGAACTTGATAAGACTGCGAATACACAGGGCAATCTGCAGGATGATCGCAGCAATACACTGAACGTACATAGGGAGCGTGGGTACGCTGGCATGTAACTGTTATGCTGCGATTTCTGTGTTAATAAATGTTACGTAACTCCACGAAAAGTTCAACACTGTTTAATTATCACTTAAAACAGATACAGATATTGGCACTCCAACAATTTAAGATAAATGTAACACAAAATTTCTAAGTCACTTGAACTCAAGTTGTTTATAACTATGTCTCTGGAACTCCCAAAGCATGGATCAAAGTCAAGGTACTCCTTGTTTTCAAAACTAGAATGTCAATTTATGTAAAATTGACTTCAGAACATCAACTTCGGTTTTGTTAACTGACAAACCAAATAGCATGATTAATTAACTCATATTAGCCATTTGATAGAAATTTAACAAATGAGATAAGCCGTGTAAATCACTGCTAAAACAGCTCAAGGCGACATATGGCATTGATAACATCTATTGTTTACTTTAAGAATGTTATGTAACTCCACGAAAAGTTCAACAAAGTTTAATTATCACTTAAAACCGATACAGATATTGGCACTCCAACAATTTAAGATAAATGTAACACAAACTATCTAAGTCACTTGAACTCAAGATGTTTATAACTATGCCTCTGGAACTCCCAAAGTATGAATCAAAGTCAAGGTATTCCTTGTAATAATTCTTGTTTTCAAAACTAGAATGTCAATTTATGTAAAATTGACTTCAGAACATCAACTTCGGTTTTGTAAACTGACCAACTAAATAGCATGATTAATTAACTCAATATTAGCCATTTGGATAGAAATATAACACATGTGATAAGCCGTGTCAATCACTGCTGAAACAGCTCAAGGCGACATATGGCATTGATAACATCTATTGTTAACTTTCTAGTCGAAATGTCTGAGAAAGGGGATATAATTAAGTAAGGTTGATTGAATAACAATTACATATAAAAACTTAACAAACATCAAATATCCTTTTGATGTTTCTTGACACCCTGTTTTGACGGCATGATGTAAACGTGTAACATATTTCAATTCATCATCAACATGAAACGTGGGTACGCACTCTTAAACTATTGGCCTGATACAAATGAATGAAAGGGACGACAACTCTGCGAAGGAGAATGATGGGTACCTTAAAACTATATGGATGTATCGTAGCAATCCACTGAACGTATTAAATGAACGAGGGTACGCACTTTCCACCTATCGGCTGATGAAAGTGAGTGTAAAGAATGACAACTCTGCGAAGGAGAATAGTGGGTACGTTGAACCGTCATGTGTCGTGGCAATACACTGAAAGTACTGAAGGAACGTTGGTATGCACTCTTTACCTATCGGCTTATGAAAGTGAGTGTAAAGAACGACAACTCTGCGAAGGAGAATGGTGGGTACCTTGAACCGTCATGTGTCGTAGCAATACACTGAACGTACTGAAGGAATGGTGGGTATGTTTAACCGTCAGTTATCGTAGCAATACACAGAACGTACTGAAGGAACGTAGGTATGTTGAACCTTCAGTTATCGTAGTAATACACAGAACGTACTGAAGGAACGTAGGTATGTTGAACCGTCAGTTATCGTAGCAATACACAGAACGTACTGAAGGAACGTAGGTATGTTTAACCGTCAGTTATCGTAATCCTACACAGAACGTACTGAAGGAACGTAGGTATGTTGAACCGTCAGTTATCGTAGCAATACACAGAACGTACTGAAGGAACGTAGGTATGTTAAACTGTCAGTTATCGTAGTAATACACTGGACGCACTAAAGAAACGTAGGTACGTTTGAATGCGAATAACTATGAATCTGTATCGCTGGGAGTCTGTACTATATCGGAAACGTCACAAGAAAAAACCTTGCAACACGCGGGGATCCAGATCAGCCAGTATTATTGCATAGTCTTATCGGGATCTCCTTTGTTTTACAGTCAAGTTTTTCGAGCACACTGGAATCCTATAGGAGAATGTTTTAGTCCAAAACTGTAAAAAGGAATGCAGTTAGATCATAAGGGTCATACATTTCAAAACCTCAAAGAGTCGCTTTTGCGTGACGTTGGTCGGTATTTACGGGAACCTGGAAGTCCGATGCAATCTAGCATGTGACAGATCATATTTTAATTGTCTGCATCAATTTGCAGTCATACCAGATGGGACTGGCCACAGATAAGCAACTTTATGAAAAATTGAGGCAAAACGAAACCATTATGTCTTCATTTCTTTTCAATAACACTATACAATAATAGTTTTCGAGAATTTCAATATTTTTTCCAGGATATTTTCCAAGTCGATTGCAGCAGACTCGTATACTGAAGAAAGGATTTAATCGTATGCCCCTTTTAAACGAATTTAAACATCGCTATCTAATGCATGCTTTTAACAACGTTTGCGAACATTGTTGACACAGATCAGCCTTCACATTCCATGACTTTGCATACGTTGTTGCCTATGTTTGTGTTACGTCAAAACGTGTTTAGACGTTAATTTCGTGATTTGAATGCGCTTTATGTTCATTTTGAAGTGAGACATTCGGTCACTGGCAATATATATCTTCCTACTTGCCAAATAAAATTGAGTTGACTTGAGACTATAATTCCTGCCAGACGATGGACGTCGGAATTTGGGAAGTGTACCAGTTAAACATATATCTATGATGTCCCGCGAGAAAAACCAACATTATGGTCTCTGCGTAAAGTATCGACTCGGATCAGCCGAAGCATTCCGCACAGTCTAATCCGGACAGATACTTTTCGCCTCCTGTGGATTTTCTGATTCAGGAATCATTAATATTTACCTCCATCCTCCAGAGACGGAATGTGTCGGCCCGGATTAGCATGCGCGGATTGCGCAGGCTGATCCGGGTCGATACATTACGCAGAGTCCATAATGTTGGTTTTCTTGTGGAGTGGCTCATATGTATAGTGTGTAATGAGAGATGATCGGGGAAAAGACCGTCTCAACTTCAACACGCTTATATAACAATAACTTGGATATCTTATCTCAACATTTGATGCAATTGAAAACTGACAATTTGCCTTCTCCTTTACATTTGTAATTTGATCTCATTTTTAAAATTACACCCTACCCAAACTGTTTATTTTTTATCATGTGTACGTTTACCCGTTTTCTTCTGAATTCGTGTTAGTTATTTGTATTTTTTTTTTTTAAATTTATCCACCAAATGGACGAAATGTTCAACAACCTGTCTGCATTTCTTTCAGTGCAATTGTTGCACTTAGTAAGTTTTTACGGATAATGTGACACGGGGCCTTACGTCTTAAAAATAAATCCGTTTCATTCGTACGTTTTATTATAATTTTGCTATACACATTTATATAAGGCATAATTGTTAAGCAGGTTAAGCCACCATAAACAAAAATGTTGAAATATTACTCTACATTTTGAGTGCGCCATCGAAGAAATAGTTTTGTGTTATGCCGCAACTGCACAAAAAGGCCGTCCCACGAGAAAACCAACATTGTCGACTCTGCGTAAAGTAACGACTCGGATCAGCATAGGTATGCCGCGCAGGAATCATTACTCTATACCGCTATCCCCAATAGACGGAATGTGTAGCCTGCGCGAACTGTACAGGCTGATCTGGGTCGATACATAACGCAGAGTCCATAGTGTTGATTTCTCGTGGAACGGCTCAAAGAGTGAATATCGTGCAATGCGTTACATGTAACCTATCTTGGTCGAGATTGTTCGTAACTATTTGAGCCGTCCCGCGAGAAAACCAACATAATGGCCTCTGCGTAATTCATCGACCCAGATCAGCATGCGCAGTCCGCGCAGACTGAACCGGGCCGACACATTCCGTCTCAGAGGGATAGAGGTATAGAGTAATGATTCCTGAAACAGAAAAACCACAGGAGGTGAAAAGTGTCTATCTTGGTAAGCCTGCGCGGCATGCTTATGCTGATCCGGGTCGATACATTACGCAGAGGCCATAATGTTGTTTTTTTGTAAGATTGTAAGCAACATAAATCCATCTTCGTGAGTATGCAAGAACATGTCCAAATTTAACCATTTCCATCATACAGACGCTTTCTGACTCCTCATTTGAAATCGTCATGGCAATAGGAGAAATTGCTCTTAACCCTTTCCCTCATATAGACGCTTTCTGATGCCTCTGCAGCAGAAGGCTTTTTGAAAACATAGTGACAAAAGAAGAAATTGCACAAAACGTGCAATTTCTCCTTTTGCCACA
Source organism: Serripes groenlandicus (assembly GCA_031761405.1). Taxonomy (NCBI): domain Eukaryota; kingdom Metazoa; phylum Mollusca; class Bivalvia; order Cardiida; family Cardiidae; genus Serripes; species Serripes groenlandicus. Next base: position 97,051,903 of record JASEVX010000004.1, read on the forward strand.
ATGTTTTCCACTTTTTGTCATAGGTTATCCATTCAATTATGGAGATTTTCTATGTTTTGATAAAATATGTTCAAAGTCGTCTGCTGCAGAATTGTCTTATGAGGGAAAGAGTTAATGAGAAATGTCTTCATTTGCCACAACTATTTCAACTTTACTCAATAACTATACTATCATTTATAGAGATTGTCTATACTTTGGACTTGATCATTTCAAAGTCGTCTGCTGCAGATTTGTTGTATGTGGGAACGGGTTAACGAGTATGATACCAGTTGCGGGAATTCAGCAGGATAAGGGTTGAAATCTGTGGAACGACTATTGCTTAACATCTGGATCCTCATGAGTGATAATAAAACATGCCAATGAAAGACGCTTATTGAGTTCTTCTTCGTCGTCTTCTTCCTGGTTATATGCAGAGCTCACTCTGGAGGATCATCGAATATGACATATGTATAGGGTCGCTGTTGAGGTGCGCAACACGGAAATCGAAAAAAAAAACCCACAAACAGGTAGAAATCACTGTGCATAGCTATTGGCAGTCTGTCAGCCCGTTCTTGAAGGATTCCACGGTTGGGGCTCTAGCGATGACCTGTGGTCGCTTGTTCCACAGACGAGTTCCTGCTGGGACAAATGAGTTGTGGTATAGGCCCGTCCTGCAGAAAGGCAGCATGAGTTAAAGAATAAAATTCAATAAAGGTTACTCAATCAAAAGTAGTATCTCCAGTATTAAACACATATAATGTTCTAAACTCATGTAGTTTGTAAACGGTAATAAGGAGAGAAGTAATCGTGCTCCTCATCCAGTTTCGTTATAATAAAGTCGACATTTCAAACCTGATTGGTCTCACTGTTCATGAATGATGTTTGTGTAAATATGTTTAATATTCAATATGTGTGACTTGCGTTCAATGTTTGCGTAAACATGTTTAATATTCAATATTTTTCACTTGCGTGCAAGGTTTGTGTCAACCTTGTATCGTTCTTTGTATTTGTACTATCTTCGGTGATCGAAGGAAATACAGATATAAAAATAAATAAGCGAAATGAATGTTATCTTTAATTATGTAGTGTTTTATCTTTAATTATGTAGTGATTTATCTTTAATAATGTAGTGTTTTATCTTTAATTATGTAGTGTTTTATCTTTAACTATGTAGTGATTTATCTTTAATTATGTAGTGCTGTAGTGTTTTATCTTTAATTATGTAGTGTTGTAGTGTTTTATCTTTACTTATGTAGTGTTTTATCTTTAAGTGTTTTACCTTTAAAATGAGTGAGGGACCTGATGAGTTGATTGTATGTTTAAGCGGTGCACTGTGATAACCACCTCAGCGTAATAAGAACACGTATGGTAAAATACCTGCATATGCTAAAGCATTCCAAATTGGTGCTGCTGAAAATAAGTCTCTTGAAACAGTGCAGAGCAAGACCAGATTGCTCGTTTGCGCTAGATAGTATATATAGATATTAGATATACACTTGTCGCAATGCCTTAAGGTTGGTTTTCGAAGAGCGCCGCAAAATTATAACTTACGAGCCCGGTCATGTGATGAGGGGCAATGTTCTACAGTCAAGTGTACTTTCTCGTACAGCTGACACAATACGAACTGAATTCCTGTATTTCATTAAACGAAAAAGATAAAAGTAGATACATTCACTGATTTCTGTGAAGAGATAGTATCAATTGTAAGATCCTCTTCAGCAAATAGCTGTAAGATTGAACAGCTTTCCGACATGTAGACGCATCTACAACATATCACTATTGAAATCAGTGTGGCAAGCGGAGTCAATTTTCTCAATTTTCCATATTTGTGTCTATATGTTTTCAAAACCGTCTTGAAGATTTGTTTCATGAGGGATATGCTTATGAGAATTTACAATTGTTTACTGTTTGGGCCAACATACGAGGGATGATACAAACTAACGTAGACTTTTGATATATTACGTATGCATTTAATCATTTCATAAAACAAACTCCATAAACATAAACCGGAATATATCCGGAATTAACATACACATGTGTAGATCAACTTCATTTCAGTAAACACAAATACAGCGATTAGAACAATGTCACAATAGGCGATACGGCGCACGTCAACATAAACTGTAATAATGTTGAATGTCTGGAAAACACGGAACTGAATGTTTTATAAACTTATCAGCTTTCAAATCGTTAATTTAACCCTTCCAATCTGTAGACGCATTTTGACGCATCTGCAGCAGACGACTCTTAAAAACATTTTGACAAAAGGAGAAATTGCTTAAGATGAGCAATTTCCTCTTTTGACACAATGCTTTCAACTCTATCTAATAATTATAAGCTTATTTAAAGAGATTTTAGTTATTTTAACAAGGAATTTTTCAAGTCGTTGATATATGTGGGAAATGGTTAAAAAATAAAATATGATACACTGCCTTCTGTAATTTCAATGCTGTCGTTTATAACCTAACACCACATACCCCGAATTATTGACGAAGGTAAAAATAACTCATCGATGAACTATTTGCTACTATTCCTTTGATTGACTTAACAGGCAGGTTAGTTTGTTCATATTTGAGTCTGTCCATGAATAAAAGTACAATGCTGCTTTTGTGATGAGTGTCGATCAAGAGCAGCCTCTGAGTCTGCATAATCTGATCCAGATATACACTTCTCACATATATATGGCTTACACAAGCCTGTTAGTAGGTTTCGTTAACTTGTGTAGATTCTGATCAATCGTAGCATATGTACAGACTGATCTGAACATACACTGTTCAGAAATGAAAATGTGTACCTTTTCTCACGGACGGGTTTAACTTTAGTTGGCGTTTATATTAATCTAACAAATCCTCTACCTTACAGATCGTATTAATCTAACGTTTTTACCTTTTCCCTCATACGACAATTCTGCAGCAGACGACTTTGAACATATTTTGTCAAAAAATAGAAAATCTCTATAATTAAATGGATAACCTATGACTAAAAGTGGAAAACATTGTGGCAAAAGGAGAAATTGCTCGTTTTGAGCAATTTCTTCTTTTGTCACTATGTTTTCAAAATGACGTCTGCTGCAGAGGCGTCAGAAAGCGTCTATACGAGGGAAAGGGTTAAGTTCGTCTATATATATAATACCTGTTCGGTATACTATTTAAAGGGTAGGTGAATTGGAACAATGGAGTTTAAAAGTGTTGTTACATCAACAGCTCTTCAAAGAATAAGTGGATAGAGACTGGTCTTGTAGGTTGACTGTACTGATCACACTCGGCATGATTGCGACAAAAGACCGGCTTCTCTGTAAAAGACTGTAATGGCTGTTTATGTTGGTTTGTTTGAATGGTGTTTCAACACTAGCTAAGTTGTATAAAAGCGTTTACTTGGTATTATTTATCCCGACACAGATGCATCACTCGTAATTCCATCCCCGCAATGCTGGGCGCCAATGATGGAAGGAGAGAAGCCATTACAACCATAACAATATTATATGAATATGTGTTTGATGACGGTTATGGTGATATATCTCTTGTACATTAAACTTTCCCACAAGCATACGCTTTCTGACGTATTTACAGAAGACGACTTTTGAAAGTAGATATATATCCCTTGTACATTAAACTTTCCCACAAGCATACGCTTTCTGACGTATTTACAGAAGACGACTTTTGAAAGTAGATATATATCCCTTGTACATTCAGTTTTCCCACATTCATACGCTTTCTGACGTATTTACAGCAGACGACTTTTGAAAGTAGATATATATCCCTTGTACATTCAGTTTTCACACATACATACGCATTCTGACGTATTTACAGCAGACGACTTTTGAAAGTAGATATATATCCCTTGTACATTCAGTTTTCCCACATGCATACGCTTTCTGACGTATTTACAGAAGACGACTTTTGAAAGTAGATATATATCCCTTGTACATTAAACTTTCCCACAAGCATACGCTTTCTGACGTATTTACAGAAGACGACTTTTGAAAGTAGATATATATCCCTTGTAGATTCAGTTTTCCCACATGCATACGCTTTCTGACGTATTTACAGCAGACGACTTTTGAAAGTAGATATATATCCCTTGTACATTCAGTTTTCACACACGCATACGCATTCTGGCGTATTTACAGCAGACGACTTTTGAAAGTTGATATATATCCCTTGTACATTAAACTTTCCCACAAGCATACGCTTTCTGACGTATTTACAGAAGACGACTTTTGAAAGTAGATATATATCCCTTGTACATTCAGTTTTCACACATGCATACGCATTCTGGCGTATTTACAGCAGACGACTTTTGAAAGTTGATATATATCCCTTGTACATTAAACTTTCCCACAAGCATACGCATTCTGGCGTATTTACAGCAGACGACTTTTGAAAGTATATATATATCCCTTGTACATTCAGTTTTCCCACATGCATACGCATTCTGACGAATTTACAGCAGACGACTTTTGAAAGTAGATATATATCCATTGTACATTAAGGTTTCCCACAAGCATACGCTTTCTGACGCATTTGCATCAGACGACTTTTGAAAGTAGATATATATCCCTTGTACATTCAGTTTTCACACATGCATACGCATTCTGACGTATTTACAGCAGACGACTTTTGAAAGTAGATATATATCCCTTGTACATTCAGTTTTCACACATGAATACGCATTCTGACGTATTTACAGAAGACGACTTTTGAAAGTAGATATATATCCATTGTACATTAAGGTTTCCCACAAGCATACGCTTTCTGACGTATTTACAGCAGACGACTTTTGAAAGTAGATATATATCCCTTGTACATTCAGTTTTCACACATGCATACGCATTCTGGCGTATTTACAGCAGACGACTTTTGAAAGTAGATATATATCCCTTGTACATTCAGTTTTCACACATGCATACGCATTCTGGCGTATTTACAGCAGACGACTTTTGAAAGTAGATATATATCCCTTGTACATTCAGTTTTCACACATGCATACGCATTCTGGCGTATTTACAGCAGACGACTTTTGAAAGTAGATATATATCCCTTGTACATTCAGTTTTCACACATGCATACGCATTCTGGCGTATTTACAGCAGACGACTTTTGAAAGTAGATATATATCCCTTGTACATTCAGTTTTCCCACATGCATACGCATTCTGACGAATTTACAGCAGACGACTTTTGAAAGTAGATATATATCCATTGTACATTAAGGTTTCCCACAAGCATACGCTTTCTGACGCATTTGCATCAGACGACTTTTGAAAGTATATATATCCATTGTAAATTAAGGTTTCCCACAAGCCTACGTTTTCTGATGCATTTACAGAAGACGACTTTTGAAAGTAAATATATCCCTTGTACATTAAACTTTCCCACATGCATACGCTTTCTGACGTATTTACAAAAGACGACTTTTGAAAGTAGATATATATCCCTTGTAGATTCAGTTTTCACACATGCATACGCATTCTGACGTATTTACAGCAGACGACTTTTGAAAGTAGATATATATCCCTTGTACATTCAGTTTTCACACATGAATACGCATTCTGACGTATTTACAGAAGACGACTTTTGAAAGTAGATATATATCCATTGTACATTAAGGTTTCCCACAAGCATACGCTTTCTGACGCATTTGCATCAGACGACTTTTGAAAGTATATATATCCATTGTACATTCAGTTTTCCCACATGTATACGCTTTCTGACGTATTTACAAAAGACGACTTTTGAAAGTAAATATATCCCTTGTACATTAAACTTTCCCACATGTATACGCTTTCTGACGTATTTACAGAAGACGACTTTTGAAAGTAGATATATATCCCTTGTACATTAAACTTTCCCACAAGCATACGCTTTCTGACGTATTTACAAAAGACGACTTTTGAAAGTAGATATATATCCCTTGTACATTCAGTTTTCCCACATGCATACGCTTTCTGACGTATTTACAAAAGACGACTTTTGAAAGTAAATATATCCCTTGTACATTAAACTTTCCCACATGTATACGCTTTCTGACGTATTTACAAAAGACGACTTTTGAAAGTAAATATATCCCTTGTACATTAAACTTTCCCACATGCATACGCTTTCTGACGTATTTACAAAAGACGACTTTTGAAAGTAGATATATATCCCTTGTACATTAAACTTTCCCACATGCATACGCTTTCTGACGTATTTACAAAAGACGACTTTTGAAAGTAGATATATATCCCTTGTACATTAAACTTTCCCACATGCATACGCTTTCTGACGTATTTACAAAAGACGACTTTTGAAAGTAGATATATATCCCTTGTACATTCAGTTTTCCCACATGCATACGCTTTCTGGCGTATTTACAGCAGACGACTTTTGAAAGTAAATATATCCCTTGTACATTAAACTTTCCCACATGCATACGCTTTCTGACGTATTTACAGAAGACGACTTTTGAAAGTAGATATATATCCCTTGTACATTAAACTTTCCCACAAGCATACGCTTTCTGACGTATTTACAAAAGACGACTTTTGAAAGTAGATATATATCCCTTGTACATTAAACTTTCCCACATGCATACGCTTTCTGACGTATTTACAGAAGACGACTTTCGAAAGTAGATATATATCCCTTGTACATTAAACTTTCCCACATGCATACGCTTTCTGACGTATTTACAAAAGACGACTTTTGAAAGTAGATATATATCCCTTGTACATTCAGTTTTCCCACATGCATACGCATTCTGACGTATTTACAGCAGACGACTTTTGAAAGTAAATATATCCCTTGTACATTAAACTTTCCCACATGCATACGCTTTCTGACGTATTTACAAAAGACGACTTTTGAAAGTAGATATATATCCCTTGTACATTCAGTTTTCACACATGCATACGCTTTCTGGCGTATTTACAGCAGACGACTTTTGAAAGTAAATATATCCCTTGTACATTAAACTTTCCCACATGCATACGCATTCTGGCGTATTTACAGCAGACGACTTTTGAAAGTAAATATATCCCTTGTACATTAAACTTTCCCACATGCATACGCTTTCTGACGTATTTACAGAAGACGAATTTTGAAAGTAAATATATCCCTTGTACATTAAACTTTCCCACATGCATACGCTTTCTGACGTATTTACAGAAGACGAATTTTGACGTTCATGATGGACAAGGTCTTCTTTGAGCACAAAGTTTTCAACTCTATTCTCAAACTTAATCTTCATATATAGAAGATTTCTATAATTTTCTCCATATGATTCCAGTCGTTCTGCTGAAGGTTTGATGTATATGGGAAAGGGTTAACAGCCGCCTGTCGAATTATAAAGGAATGTTGTTAACGGATGGGAAGTACATAACGAGAGCATTGTTCTGCCATTATATCAGTTGGCTACTGGTAAGAAGCTATAGATGATGCCCCCAATTCAATCAACGATACTTAGCGCTAAGTAATACTTAAATGCTTTAAAGGTTTCTTCTTTTTTACCTATTAAGAATGCATAAATCAGGTGCGTAGCTTTGCAATCAGCAATGTGTAGGCAATCTTGTGAGAAAATCAACATTGTGGACTCTGCGTAAAGTTTCGACCCGGATCAGCCTAAGCATGCCATACAGGCCTACCCGGATAGACACTTTTCGCTTCCTGTGGATTTTCTGTTTCAGGAATCACTACTCTATACATCTATCCCCCTAAGACGGAATGTGTCGGCCGGATTCAGTCTGCGCGGACAGCGCAGGCTGATGTGGTCGATACATTACGCAGATGTCTATCGCCGCAGCTGCATTTTGGGCATTTTGAAATAAAAAATGTGTAGGCACGTGCCTACAGTGCCTCAAGGGAGCTACGCCCCTATACACATTTCTTGCCAAGAGCTGTAGGTCAGTAACTAACGTTATTTACTTCTGCTCCATAGAATTGAGCTGAGTTGATTTAAGTTGCGAAACATGAATACTGAAATGCGTTCCAATCATACCTAAGATTATAAAAGTGATGTTTGCTATTCCCAGAATATAACTACTCCGACAGCAGACGACTTTGAAAACATTACGTCAAAAATATAGGAGATCTTAACAAGTGCGGGAACAATTATTGAATAAAAGTTGTAAACAGTGTGGCCAAAGGAGAATTGCTCATTATGTTTTAAAAAATCGTCTTCTGCAGCGGCTATATGTGGGAATGGTTAGGGTAGTCTCTACTCGTTCATGATGAATCAAGTGTTGATAAATGTTTAGTAAAGATTATAATAAAATGGACTCAAATACGGTTTGATCGAATTTAATATTACTTTCAAGCATCCACGGGTAAGTTAACCTGCGAGCTGTTTCATTTTGATCCATGTTAAGGAATGATTGGAAAAATTGTTCGGACAATCTTATTACAGGTGATCAGTAAATCAAATTCACGCGCTGCATTGCATACTTAAAATTAGCATTTAACCCCTGTTCCCATGTAGACGCATATTGTCTCATCTACAGTAAATGACTTTTAAAAACACTGTGGCAAAATAAGAAATTGCTCATTATGATAATTTTTTTCTCATGTCACAGTCTGTTCATTATGCTCAATTTCTTCTCATGTCACAGTATGTTCATTATGCTCAATTTCTTCTCATGTCACAGTCTGTTCATCTCTGCTCAATAATTGCACTTTCATTTAGAGAGATTCCATATTTTCGTCTTTTCAATTTCGTCTGCTGCAGATTTGTTGGATTTGGAAAACAAGTTTTCAAAGACAATTGTTTGACCAGTTTCCATGACATTTCAAATATGTTTTAATCTTTCTGTAGTAGGGTGATATCCAGTAGGGTGATATGCAACAACGATACAAAAAATACTTTCTTTAACACAGACACATATTGACACCTCTACATCAGGCGAGTTTTGAAGGCAAAATAAATTCCTTAAGACGATAAACTTATTCTTTTCCCATCATATTATAAATTCTGTACAATTACTTATAAATGTCTATGTTTTGACAGGTTTCCTCCTAAAATTGTTTATCAAATGTCGTTTAAAATGGTGTATCAGGGAACATTCGGTTTTTTTTTTTATATCAAATGTCTTCATAAACGTATTAGAAATGAAAGAACAGATTGAATCGGGATACATCGCTAGATATTAAAGGCCATGTCACACTGTCGAGATTTGGAGTTTGAAATGTCCACGAGTTTGTGATAGTTTTTGATGATGGTCACATCTGTTCAGCCCCTGCTCGAGTTATTTCAATATTGATACGATAATACACGAGTTGAGGTAACATCTTCACGATAATCTTCTTTTTAACACGAGTTGGGGCAACATCTTCACGATCTGTGTACGACATTTTCAACAATCGAAGACTTTTCTACGAGAACATACGAATTTACGCGAGACTAGTTGAGTTCTGGTTACATGTGCTCGAGTTTATGACGAGAAGTGACGAGTAAACTATGAAAACTGTACGAGTGATGGCGACATATGGCAACGTGGGTATAAATTACAATAGTACTGCACTAAATTATCAATTTGATATCATAGATGCAACAATACAGCCATGGCCGGAATACCTCCTGCTCAGGCGCTCAGAAACATTGCATTTCTTGCAGAAATGGAGGAAGATGCTGCTGCTGAAGATGATCTTATGATCGCACAGTAGCTTACATGTAGGTATGAAAGAAAAAGAAACAGAAAAGCTCATAGGAGATATTGGGTAAGGCCGTGGATCCAGAGATGGATATACTTTGGACACTATAGCCGTCTAATGTTTGAACTTGAAACTGAAGACAGGCAGTCTTTTGTTAAATTTCTGAGGGTTTCATCTCAGACGATCCGAGAAATGGAACAGAAACTTTCTGAGCGGTTGACGAAGAACGATACGTGGTACTGCACGGTCCTGGCACCTGGTCTGATGCTCGCCATTACCCCCCGGTACCTGGCTTCCGGAGATAACTACAGAAGCCTTATGTACGAATTTAGAGTGCCACACAACACCATCATCCTCAGACTTTTTATATTCGTTTAGGTACTTGTTGTACAATATAGGATTGTCCTATAACCACTCCACCAAGAGCTCCTCTTGCCTGACCGTTAAGTTATTATAAACTCATGTCCCCTTCGAATTGATAAATTGGATCACTCCATCATCACATTCCATGATCGCTTGTATCTCGTTCTCTCCCTCTGTCGCTAACATATGTTTCAGAGGTGGTGTTGGTGGAGGGGTGGTGACTGGGGCTTAACTTTTAGATCCACGGATATCTTCTTTTTTACCTTTCCGCTTTTTGGGCATGGTGCTTGTGGAGTGAGCGCAGGCTACAGGAGAACTGATGAAAATATGCGCACCCAAAATAAACACAACTTGCCAGAACTCGTAGAAATGTAAAGTAAATATCGTACATATGTTGAAGAGACACATGTGTGACGCATGTTGAGCAGGGATCAAATTCATGTCTCTCTAACTCTTTCTAACTCGCAGCTAAACTCGTAGCATGTCGAACGACTTTTTACACAGCGAGAAGTGACGACATGTCCTCCACACGTGTACCAGATTGGACGACATCCCATCGAGATTCGACGACATCCCATTGACATGTCTTCGACATATGTACCAAGGGCGTACCGCCCATTACGCACAATACGCACGTGCGTATAGAAAATTCCACAACCAAACGTCCATCACATAGCCCGACGTCCGGAACAAGTCGTAAATCGCACCGGGCAAGTCGCTAATTGCAAAATCTCAGTCCCGGACAAGTGGCATTTTCTGAAAATCCACGTCCCAGAATATTAACCCATTTACGTAACAGTGAATGTAAATTCCTGTGTCTGGTAGCCCGGCTTAATTATTTACACACATGTCTGTCGTGTAAAAATTTGACTTTATGTTACATGCGAAAACCCACTCCCGCGTGACCATAACAAATCAATAACAGTAGGCGGAGTTACCCACCTGTCAGAACTAGTGGTTTCAGCCAACCGAATCGCGTCAGTAATAAGCGATTAACGTGATATATTTACCCAATAAGACGGTCCAATCATAAGTGACAATTGTTCCTTGGGGCTGTGTTATTTCATGAATGCTAGGGAATTACCGATGGATCGGTCTCATTAAAATATTCCCTTAAATGTATTTTGATGCATATTTCTCGTTTCGGTATGCGATGTTTGCAAACTGGTGCAAACCGGTTCAGAAAGACTTGGAAGAAAATTTTCGCCATGCAGAAGTTAATAAAATAAATTCGATCCAAATTAAAGACAATACGACGACTTCTCATAATATTCGTAATATCAGGGACACAAAGAAAATTGTTTGGAATGAAATATATAAATAATTCCCCCGAGTATGATAATTGCCCAATCACGGCTTTGTTTACCAAAATTAATTAGCATAACCGGCGGGAAAAAAAATAAATCATATGACTTGCGATTTCATTGGATGAAATGAGAAATTTTATAAATTATGCTATTCACGACCTGACGACCCCGATGTTTACATTCAACGCTGTTTACCGATTTCTAATTCTCAAAGTAGGGAACCATGACTAACATTGCGCAATCATCAAAATGGCGGCTATGTTGCGAATAATACCGCAACACCAATCTAACTAAAGTACACGATCTGACTAAATGTAAATGCGTAGCGTTAATAGGAGATAGTTTTAATGAGATTGACTGCAACACATGAAACAAATTTAACGTTTTGATGTCTTTTATTTTTTTTGACAATATTTTTTGATTTAATAACTAGATGATCTCTACATTGAACCGGATAAATTTGACTTTTGGTTAATACAATTGAATTTATTTAATATGTCTTTCTTTGTAAAACTGACCCTTGTATCGTACACTGCCCTGTTTCGGTGAGGGACCCAAATCGGTGACCGTATTATTTTGTTATCTTCAATTTGAAAAGTGCTATTGCATCATTTGACTATGTGGTCTCAAGTTTAACATTTCTGTCAATAGCTTTTGAATCTTTTGTAAATAGTATTATATGGATAAAATACATACATTTTATGCAGAATATTTCAAATAACCTACCGGTAGTGAAAAATAATCTCTTTTCCAAATTTCATTTTTTTTAACTGAATGCTGCACTACAGGTCTTTTGCAATAATGTTATTTGAATTGGTCACTACCCTTAAATCATGTACACTGCGTGCTCTTAATGTTATCTTTATACAGAACTAGAAAAACCCCACTAAATAACAATTAAAACACTCAAAAAATCTGGTAGCCCAGTCACAATTCTGAAATTTGTCGCATGTTAAACTTGATGTGCAGAAAAGTGGGACAAGTGAGAATCTTAGCAGGACAAGTGGCTGAATTATTTATTTTTTTGTACAGCCCTGCCATTTTAGAATATCAACACTGTAAATTGTAAAAAATCAGGATAGTGCGTATAAAACATTCTTCTCTGGTTACGCCCTTGTGTACGAGATGAAAACGACAAACCGTTTTAAATACTGGCCTTTTTTTGCCGTGTACTGGCGACATGAGGAGACACAAAAAGACATATATTCGACATGTACATATATGTGTTCGAGTCCTACACGACAACCGAGGAGTTATGGCGAGTTATAACTCGTGGAGACTCGTAGCTCCAAATCGTGATAGTGTGTGACCTGAGCTTAAATCGAGAACCATTTAGCCTTCCGAAAATCATTTTCCTAACCGTCTAACCGTCTATTCCCGAGTTGATTATGTAAAAGTACAAACCAATTTAATTTTATCTAAAATATCCATGAGATTGTGATCAGACCGCGCTGCTTAAAACGTGTTTTTGTAAAAAATGTAGACAAGGTTTTTTATGGTGTTGAACATATACTTTTGAAATGTAGATACGATTTCATGGAGCTGAAAATTATTTTTCTTAATATATTTGATCTCACTGTAGATTCAAATCATTATGTGTGAATTTGTTTCTGATTTACAATGAAAGTGCATGAATTAATCAGCTTTCACTTCAGTTGATCAGAGATTAATATTTTACTGTTTTATGGTGCTTAACCCTTTCCCTCATACGACAATTCTGCAGCAGACGACTTTGAACGTATTTTGTCAAAACCTAGAAAATCTCCATAATTGAATGGATAACCTATGACTAAAAGTGGAAAACATTGTGGCAAAAGGAGAAATTGCACGTTTTGTGCAATTTCTTCTTTTGTCACTATGTTTTCAAAAAGCCGTCTGCTGCCGTCCGAAAGCGTCTATATGAGGGAAAGGGTTAAAACATGTTTTCGTTAAAATGTATATAACGTATTGAACTTACAATTGGTTCAAAGAAGAAAGGTTTAAATAAATAGTATATTGTGAATAGTATCAACAATATATTATTTATATAATTCTACAAGTTACTTTAATAGTCATTGATTCATAGACTACTTTTAAGTTATAAATAAAGTGGGGAGGTATACAATTTGTAGGAAAAAGAGCAGTTCTTTGTAATAAGTGTTCATGGTTCATTTCAACATACTCTTACTATCAAACTACAAGATATATGCCCACAGATAAAATAATCAACATTGCTTTGACATATTACCTCCATAACTTCCTCGTGTGATGAGGTATTTGATTAGTCTAATGGAAATAGTGATTAAAAAACTTGCAAAATAGTAATAGCTGCTTTCTTGTTATGTTGTTTTAGTGATGTTCACCTTCTATTGAAATAAGGTTTTAGTTGATGTTAACAGTGGGTATTAAAATGTCGTCTGCATGAAGTATTGGGTTAAATGATCCCTTTCACTGGATTTCTTAAACATTAAAAAAGGTTTCTTCCTTCTTCTTGTGTTATAGTTAATGAAAACAAGGTTTCTTCCTTCTTCTTGAGTTATAGTTAATTAAAACAGGTTTCTTCCTTCTTCTTGTGTTATAGTTCATTAAAACAGGTTTCTTCCTTCTTCTTGTGTTATAGTTAATGAAAACAGTTTTCTCCCTTCTTCTTGTGTTATAGTTAATTAGAACAGGTTTCTCCCTTCTTCTTGTATTATAGTTAATGAAAACAGGTTTCCTCCTTCTTCTTGTGTTATAGTTAATGAAAACATGTTTCCTCCTACTTCTTGTGTTATAGTTAATGAAAACAGGTTTCCTCCTACTTCTTGTGTTATAGTTAATGAAAACAGGTTTCTTCCTTCTTCTTGTGTTATAGTTAATGAAAACAGGTTTCTTCCTTCTTCTTGTGTTATTGTTAATGAAAACGGGTTTCCTCCTTCTTCTTGTGTTATAGTTAATGAAAACAGGTTTCTTCCTTCTTTTTGTGTTATAGTTAATGAAAACAGGTTTCTTCCTTCTTCTTCTTGTGTTATAGTTCATGAAAACAGGTTTCTTATTTCTTTTTGTGTTATAGTTAATGAAAACAGGTTTCTCATTTCTTTTTGTGTTATAGTTATTGAAAACTAGTCACAAAGTTTGCATACTATTTGATGTGTGGATGACGACCATATCATGTCTTCAATACCTATATAATCAATATTTTGTTTAAAAATTATTTTCGCCCGTGTCATTATTGTTAAGGGTAAGTTGTCAGTATCTCCTGTTCACTCACTGTAGCAATAACACAAACAATGACAATTCACTATTTTTAATTTTTACAATGACGCTTACGCATGATTGATTGCACCACTGAACATGGTATAGTTGCACCAACCGTAAATTATGTAGTCAAAGATTGAACCATGAACCACTGTAAAAAGACCACCCCAACATGATACTACTGTAACTGACGTTCTTGTACATCGATAATCAACTTTACTGTAACGATTGTTCTCACGGAACATTACCACTAAAACTTTGTTATTGGAACAAAACATCCAAAACAAAAAAATGTCTTGCATAGTTTCGTTATCTTCTGTCGGTGTAACGTTGATATAGACGATAGTGTAAAATAGTACTGTTTTCGAAAAAACTACAATGTTTCAAGACTATAAATATGCCTTAAATCGTTTCTATGACAATGGTCCATAACGAACTCTGTGACAATATTCAAATAATTAAGTAAGCATAAAGAAGATCATAAATAAATATGCATATGGGATGAATTAAATAATTTCATCAATATGTATCAACTAATACAGGTAAACAAATCCCGATGTTTCCCGTCAATAGGTAATGTGAAATGAACTTTGCAAAATGTTGCTATGTATACCGTCTTTCCAAAAATTGTGTCCAGAATGGATTTTTCGATATAGTCACGATTCTGCTACAGTGCTACGTTTTGATTGGATGAAAAGAAAATATCGAAAAAAAAAAAAATTCTACAGAAAATAATTAAATATGATAATACGTACTCGATAAAGGAACCAGCACAAGTAATTTTATGTGTGATACTTTCCGTTTAATAACACTCGTCGTCTATTTCTAAAACGAGTTCAAATAACAACTCGTAAGGGTTTTTTGACTTTCCGGAAGTTATAAATCCAAATTCCTGTAATATTACGTCATAATATGACGTCATTCTATTAGTGGTGCAGAGGTAGAGCGTCGGCCTCTTGTAGCAAAGGTCCATGGTTCGAGTCCCGTGATGAGCGGGTCCTGACTTTTTTTTTTTTTCACACAAACGGCGTGAGTACTGGTTAAGTCTCCAGGAAGCAGACATCGAGCGTGATTAATATAAGCTGAAAGCTTGCTTTTATTTCACAATCGATGTTAAATAAATAAGTTTAAACTAAATGAACCAAAAGGAAAACGACAGAATTTATAGGAAACGTTAGGTTGACTTGTCACAAATGTAGTTCCGTGAATTATGGAATCGTTTTATTTGAAGTACTTTATGAAGGGTAAGTTGATTATTTGTTGTACCTGTCATCATAATTTCATGGATGTAAAATCTTGACTATATTTTAAAGTTAAATATAAGCTAAACCTGATGATGATTTTTCTTTTTTTCTTTGCTTAGGTCGGTAGGACTCGTAATTGACGTAAATAACTGATCGTGCTGCAAGCAAGGGGCTAACTGCAGTTCGCGGGGAATTATTCACCGATCACAACATATAATAAATGTTTACCCGAAATAGGTAGCACCTATACTCATATTACTACAGTTATACGAAAAAAAACCACATAAATGGTTTTTTTCGCTCATAGGTAACAGGTATAAGATTCTTTTTTTCCCCAATAACCCATGAAGCTTTCTGAAATGAAACTGGCAAATTTCGTGGGGAAGCCGTCATTTTGGATATGTATAAAAAGCAGATTTAAAATTATTGTCGTCTAGTTTAAAAAAATATATATATATATAAATTGACATTTAAGGTCATAAAAGTGCTGTGTTATTTTCGTGTGATCTAACTTTTGTACAAAAAAGTTAAAAAATAAATGGAACTTTGAAATAAACGACCGCAATTCGACGTCAGAACATAGGACTGTACCGTAGACAAAGAACGATGCGACGTCTTTTCCGTAACACTTCATTTGGCGTTTTGTTTCCCGCAAACTAAGTGGTATTAACATTAAATACCTCAAATTCCTATGCATGGGCTATAGATTCACTCATACAAAGTAAAATTATTTATCAAATATTGTTGAAACAGGATAACTTTCACATATTGAGCAATTACCTTTGGCGACAATCTTTTCCTAAGTCATCTGCTGCAAAGGAGTCAGAAACCGTCTCTATTGGGGAAAGGGTTAGGTAGAAATGTGACCCCTTACATAATTTGTTCCAGTCATATTGACT
This sequence comes from Serripes groenlandicus, assembly GCA_031761405.1. Lineage (NCBI taxonomy): Eukaryota > Metazoa > Mollusca > Bivalvia > Cardiida > Cardiidae > Serripes > Serripes groenlandicus. Next base: position 97,068,536 of record JASEVX010000004.1, read on the forward strand.
GGTTGAAAAAGGTAGTTGCCAGATGGTATCAGAAAAGGGCTGTTACACATTTGCTTCTTTACCATAGTATAGGTAATTGATTAAAGACATTAAGCATCTTGGCCGTCATGTTTAAACACTGTTCATTATAAATGTCCTTCATTGATTTTTTGAAAGTCTTTACTTTATTATTTTCTGTTCGTAATAATAGACGACGGCAAATCAAATTCCGAACATTTTGTGATCATGCAAAAAACATGACATTAACATTATTATCGTCTAGTCAATTACTTATAAATCATTTTTTATTGCCAAAGTATGCTCTTTAATTTTTGTTTACAATCATCTTACTGTTTTTTCGTTAATAGGTAGCACCTATAGATATATTAAGCAAAGTCATATTACTTTTGGATCAACCTTATTATATACAATCATTTTATAGTTGCAATATGTAAGACAGTGCAATTGACATAAACATCTTATTAAAAGATCAATTAACCGTCACAATGACATATTGACATGACAAGTATACGTTATTAATTTCATTTGACATAACAGGTCTCGTCAATGCCAATTGTATATTGACTTTAATTTCATGTAATATCTTTAACCCTTTCCAACATACAACACATCTGATGCAGACGACTTATTTTTTTAATTACTGAAAGTATTATTATTGAACAATTTCTCATCTTGTCACGGTGTTTTCAAAAGTAGTCTGTTGCAGACAGGGGAAAAGCTTGGCAATAATCAATGTGTAGGCCGTCTCGTGAGAAAATCAACATTGTGGACTCTGCGTAAAGTATCGACCCGGATCAGCCTAAGCATGCCACACAGGCGTACCCGGATATACACTTTTCGCCTTCTGTGGATTTTCTGTTTCAGGAATCACTACTCTATCTATCCCCCCTTAGACGGAATGTGTCGGCCGGATCAGTCTGCGCGGACAGCGCAGGCTGATCTGGTCGATACATTACGCAGATGTGCTCTAAACGAGTATTTCTTCCTTTCCCACAACTATTTTCATCCCTGTATCAAGATCGTACTTCTAATGTTCCACTTTGTCCTCTGGTGATACCTCAACAAACGAATCCAACATTATTGTATCTGGTCAACCGGTAGACTGGAGCCTGCGTAATGTATCGACCAAGATCAGCCTGTGCAGTCCGCGCAAGCTGATCCGGGCCGGCACATTCCGTCTCAGGGGAATAGAGATATAGAGTAATGATTCCTGAAACTAAACATCCAAGGTGGGTGGGGGGGGGGGGGGGGGGGTATGTCTGTCCAGGCTAGCCTGCGCGGCATGCTTAGGCTGATCAGGGTCGATATTAACGCAGAGTCCATACTATTGGTTTTCTCGTCATTTGGCTCAATTATATGATATCTTTTATTCATGTTATATACAGTCTACAACAGTCAAAACATCTCTTTGAACCTGAAACCAATGTTCATTAAATGGGAGTTATTATAGACAGAGAGATTAGAGTAATTCAATGCTGACATTGTACTCATACTTAAAACATGAGATACTGATTTCAGTTTTCAACATCGTTATATTGTTATATTGCGTTTTCGTTTTCGTAGTATCGTACTGTCGCGTTATCATTTACTTACTTGTTTTATTGAAATCGAATGTGGGGGTAGACATTTTGTCACATGGAGGGGAAATTCTTTTATGCGCATGCGCACCGGAAGGCGATAGTACGATACTGATAACGTGACAGTACGATAATGATAACGCGACAGTACGATGATGATAACGCGACAGTACGATGGTGAAAACACGATAGTATATCGCATTATCATCATCGTACTGTCGTATTATCGCGTTTTCGTTATCGTACTGTCCCGTTATCATCATCGTACCATCGCGTCTTCGTTATCGTACTGTCGCGTTATCATGATCATACTGTCGCGTTTTCGATATCGTAGTTTCGTGATTTCGCGTTTACATCATCTATCGAGTATCGCGTTTAAGATCAACACATTCACAGGCGATGGCCCTAACGGAATTCCGTACGAGAGAGATGTCAATTTGACCTCGCCACAAGTGAACAATACAAAGCAATGTCTCGCTACTGCAACATAACTTTACTTTTATTATATATAAAGGATATTTTATGAGTGTTTATTCATTATCACTTTTATTAAACGACAGCGGGAACTATGCGTGTCGTGCGTGAGACTGCGGGACAATGCGCGAACAATACTTAACCTATGCGTAAACAAGTAGTGCCATTGCGTGTCAATGTGTGCCAATGCGGCCCCATTTTTTGACCGCTTTGCGTAGACAGTGCGTAAAGCCACCCTGACACTGGCACGAATTGTGTCCCCGTAATGCCACGCAATGCGTCGTGATAATGATTAATGTCTTCGTGAACGAGCGTGAGGAGTGTGTGAAGGGTGCGGGGGTGCGTGCCATGTCGTAGAGAGAATTTTGAATTTTTCAAAGCGTGACCAAAACTTGCCCCGACGACTTCACGCATGCGCGAAGTCGTCGGGTAAATTCGTTGCGATGCGGAAAGACAGCGGGAACTATGCGTGTCGTGCGTGACGTTGTGGGACAATGCGAGACAATGCGGTACGGTAGACGTGATTCGTGCCAGTGTCAGGGTGACTTAACTTATGCGTTTACTGTGCGCGACCAGACATTATAGCTGCCGTCCACTAGGCCTCCGAAGGGTTCCCGAAAGCGGAATTCGCAAAATCGGGATGTTTCGGCATGTTTTCGCGATGTTCTACCAAAGGCAGCAATGACAAGAGCAAGCCGAAACAGAACCTGAAAGAGACTACCAAAGATAGTAAGTCTATTTGTTTTCTTGTTATGTTATGTGTTATTGGGAATGGCCAGAACTTCATCCTTATACTCCTGAAGCAGGACAGTACAAACTTCTTGGACAAAATGGCATACACTTTCCGTAGCAACACGGTAGTCATACACCAATGAGGCGTACGTGTTCCCAGATGCCATGTACCTCAGCGTCATCGCAAGCTTTAGGCCAGCAGGAAGGGCATTACGGAACCTGGTGTCCTTTTCCTGAATGTGAGGCGTTAGACGCTGGAGTATATCGTCAAACATTGTTGGCGTGACCCTCAAATACTTTTTGAAGGAGGTGACATCTTCATCTGTTCCTGCATCAATGTATTGTACTCTCCATACTGAAGCCTCCTGTCTTCTGTGAGCCAGGGGCGGACCCACCATCGATGACGTCTTCGTCTTCTCTGTCTCAAATACAAGGCAAGCATGGCTTCTGTTTCAGCTTGGATTTGAAACTGAAGTGCAAGGTGAAGGCCTATAACATCCCTGGTGTCCCACTAGCAACTGATAACAAAATAGAAGTTCGACATTGTTTATATACCCCGACTCTCAAATCGGCAACATTTCAGCATTATTTCGCCAACGATTCGGCAACTCTTCAGCATGTTCTGCAATGTTACCGCAACCTTTTCGCACGATCTGGAAATATTCGTGAGCTAATTCCGGAACTGTCGGCATTCTTCCGCGTCGCATAAAGCTACTTCGGATAAGTTTCGGCGTTTATACCGCAACCTTTCGTATGCCACTCCGCGAATACATGCCGAACGAGCCCGATGGCAAAGCTCCGCCCATTTTATTGATTAATGATCCCGAAAGGTTCCCGAAACTAGCAACATTTTATCGGCAACCATTCCGCAGAGCATCGGGGCTGTAGTGGACGGCAGCTATTAAATACGGCTTCACGCTCCGCTGCGTAGCACCGAAATGGCACGCTTTCAAGGGCGTACCGCCCATTACGCACAATACGCACGTGCGTATAGAAAATTCCACAACCAAACGTCCATCACATAGCCCGACGTCCGGAACAAGTCGTAAATCGCACCGGGCAAGTCGCTAATTGCAAAATCTCAGTCCCGGACAAGTGGCATTTTCTGAAAATCCACGTCCCAGAATATTAACCCATTTACGTAACAGTGAATGTAAATTCCTGTGTCTGGTAGCCCGGCTTAATTATTTACACACATGTCTGTCGTGTAAAAATTTGACTTTATGTTACATGCGAAAACCCACTCCCGCGTGACCATAACAAATCAATAACAGTAGGCGGAGTTACCCACCTGTCAGAACTAGTGGTTTCAGCCAACCGAATCGCGTCAGTAATAAGCGATTAACGTGATATATTTACCCAATAAGACGGTCCAATCATAAGTGACAATTGTTCCTTGGGGCTGTGTTATTTCATGAATGCTAGGGAATTACCGATGGATCGGTCTCATTAAAATATTCCCTTAAATGTATTTTGATGCATATTTCTCGTTTCGGTATGCGATGTTTGCAAACTGGTGCAAACCGGTTCAGAAAGACTTGGAAGAAAATTTTCGCCATGCAGAAGTTAATAAAATAAATTCGATCCAAATTAAAGACAATACGACGACTTCTCATAATATTCGTAATATCAGGGACACAAAGAAAATTGTTTGGAATGAAATATATAAATAATTCCCCCGAGTATGATAATTGCCCAATCACGGCTTTGTTTACCAAAATTAATTAGCATAACCGGCGGGAAAAAAAATAAATCATATGACTTGCGATTTCATTGGATGAAATGAGAAATTTTATAAATTATGCTATTCACGACCTGACGACCCCGATGTTTACATTCAACGCTGTTTACCGATTTCTAATTCTCAAAGTAGGGAACCATGACTAACATTGCGCAATCATCAAAATGGCGGCTATGTTGCGAATAATACCGCAACACCAATCTAACTAAAGTACACGATCTGACTAAATGTAAATGCGTAGCGTTAATAGGAGATAGTTTTAATGAGATTGACTGCAACACATGAAACAAATTTAACGTTTTGATGTCTTTTATTTTTTTTGACAATATTTTTTGATTTAATAACTAGATGATCTCTACATTGAACCGGATAAATTTGACTTTTGGTTAATACAATTGAATTTATTTAATATGTCTTTCTTTGTAAAACTGACCCTTGTATCGTACACTGCCCTGTTTCGGTGAGGGACCCAAATCGGTGACCGTATTATTTTGTTATCTTCAATTTGAAAAGTGCTATTGCATCATTTGACTATGTGGTCTCAAGTTTAACATTTCTGTCAATAGCTTTTGAATCTTTTGTAAATAGTATTATATGGATAAAATACATACATTTTATGCAGAATATTTCAAATAACCTACCGGTAGTGAAAAATAATCTCTTTTCCAAATTTCATTTTTTTTAACTGAATGCTGCACTACAGGTCTTTTGCAATAATGTTATTTGAATTGGTCACTACCCTTAAATCATGTACACTGCGTGCTCTTAATGTTATCTTTATACAGAACTAGAAAAACCCCACTAAATAACAATTAAAACACTCAAAAAATCTGGTAGCCCAGTCACAATTCTGAAATTTGTCGCATGTTAAACTTGATGTGCAGAAAAGTGGGACAAGTGAGAATCTTAGCAGGACAAGTGGCTGAATTATTTATTTTTTTGTACAGCCCTGCCATTTTAGAATATCAACACTGTAAATTGTAAAAAATCAGGATAGTGCGTATAAAACATTCTTCTCTGGTTACGCCCTTGGCTTTGCCACGGGCCCACGACGCATTGCGTGGCATTGCGGGGGACAAAACTCGTGCAAGTGTCAGGGTGGCTTAAGACTGGAAACCAAACTTGTGTCATATGATATCTATGTAATGGCATTTTGACACTCACAGTGAGGGCTTTATGTAAAATGTACTTAGTATAACTGAATAAAGAAAAATAAATAACAAATTTCTACATTCTAATATTAGACACAATTTACACATAAAATACAATTTATGATTGCCGTGTGAACCACGACCCACTTAGCCCACTTCCTCATTTTTATGACATATAGAGGATATTTGTTTGTTTTGAGTGGATATGGAATATATCTCATAGAGAAGTGATACAAATTAATATTTTCACGAGCGCGTATTCCATATACACTCAAAACAAACACATTTTCTGTTTATTTTATGCTAATTGATGACGAAAGAATTGAACTATTAAGTGTCTTCGTACCTGTTCACACGCGGACGAATCTGTGTGAACGTCTTATTCAAACACAATTTGTCCGCCATATTGAAAAGTTGTAACGATAACAAATGTGGAACACATCAAATTAGACGAACTCTTAAGGAAACAAAGGGATGCCACCCGTATATACTGGAAGGCTATATATCAGTACAGTGACCTCCCTTTATATGTAAAAAAAAAAGCAGTTACGGCATACCTACGTCACTCAAAGTGTGGGTGATATCAGTGAGTGATATGGATTTTATTTTCCTGATAGAACACAGTATCTCATCATTTAGCATAAAATAAAAAAGCACATTTCAATGACGTCACATCATATTTCAGTGGCCTACCATTAACATATATACCGTATTGGAATTTTTATCCGTGGTGTATGCACTGCGGCTTGACCATCTGCATGTATTTTCACCGGAAAATGAGCTGGTATATAATACATAGGGAATACTATGTTGCAGTAGCGATAAATGTTTTAGTATTGTACTACGAGGGGAGAGAACAATTGATATTTCGCGAGACCAAATGTTGAGAGAGATGTCAAGTTGTCCACTCCCAGAGTAGACAATACTTAAACCTGTATTGCTACTGAAACATAATTTTCCTTTAATTACATACCATGCATTACTTTTAAGACAGAACAAAGAAAAAATATACAAATTTCTGTTTTCTAAATAAATAAATAACATTACTTACATGTGAAATGTAATTAAGATTGGCGTGTGAACCTAGCCCAACTACTACATTTTGAATGACGTAAACGCATATTTCAATGACATACCATTACCATATTTGGTACCGTATTTTTCACGTATTCAATACGGAATTTTAATTCGTCGTGTTTGAACTACGCTTGGCCATCTGCATGTATTTGCGCCGGAAAATGTGCAGGTATATAATAAAACTAAAAAAGAACCTCTCTAATCCATTCTTTCAAATTTACCTTTTTTGTGAATATACTTCAATTAAAGACATTCTAATGAAATGAAATTCAGACAAATAATAAATATGCAACGCTCTACGAAAACAACCGTTAAGTATGTGTGACCACTGGCCAGTGTATATTCAGATCAGACAGCATGGGTATTATTTCCCCTAATGATGTGCTGCTCTTTTACGCAAAGAAATCCCAATTTTACTATTTCATCAATATAAAGGACTCGGTGAGTCCTTTTCCAACGATTTTTGAGAGGCATTGTGGAAAATGAGAAATTGTGAAGAACGACAACCAGACATATAATAAAAACAAATAATATATATACATGTATAAGTGAGTATGGTATGTTGTGATTATCGATCAGAGTTTTAAACATTATATGGATATAAGTAATTGTCCATCTTTAGAAATGTAAAACTGATCCCAAGATGTTTACATATTTCGTCCGCTACGGAGGCGTCAATAGCCACTTGTTCCAAAGAAAGACTTATGGTTTCATTATTTCGAATGTCCTGTATCAATACAGACGCTTTCTGACGACATTTGAAAACATTCTGACAAAATGAGAAATGTCTCATTATGAGCAATTTCCCCTATTCTCACAATGCTTTTAACTCTATTCAATAAGTATACATTCGAATGTAGAGATTTAACATATGTTTGCCTAGATGTGTTCACAGTCGTCTCCTACACATGTGTTGTATGTGGGAAAGGGTTAAAACAATGGACATTGTTGCTTTCCTCCTTGGAGCTCGGGGTTTCCAGGATAGCTGATTGAACATCGCTGTGTATATACTTACCGGAAGGAGATTGACCTTTCAGACGATTTCAGTGAGGAGATATATATTATTCGAATGAAACAGAAATCACTCATCATTATGTTACAATGTTTTCACACTCGTCTGCTGTAGAGGTGTCAAAATGCGTGTATAAAAGGAGAAGGATTAAAATATACTTATATTATATTGTACTGAAAGTAGCCCTTTGGTACATTATTCAACTGGCCATAGTTGATCCTATTGTAGCCAATGGATTCTAAACCGTTGTGAATCAAAGTACCCAGGAGTACTGAAAGTCGGGTTCAGATGATTACATGAATTAAAACATTATGTGTTTGAGTGCCTGCATACATGTAACAGTACATGAAGTACATGAAACAATCACCTATTAATGTTAACTATCCCTTGAAAGTTTACTTAAGTTCCCCTTGTATACTGTAATGAGCAATAAAGAACCAAGCGTGGACTCTCCACAGCTCAACATAGTTATTTAGATACGTTAAACACCATAAAGAATAAATGTAACTTATATTATATTGTAAAATAAACCACTAAATTGGATATTTTTCGGCAGGGAATTCATTTTTATCACATAAATACCCTTATTTTCAAGTTGAGAACAAATCACGGAACAACGATATCCAACATGTGTGATAACAAAAACACGTCATCCACGCGACTACTGATGACGTAATTTTGACCTTTATCTTTATTATGTTTATTGTTAAGTTGTTAAATTTTACACATTGAAAAATGCAATAATACGTTATTTTGAATAAATAACGAGTCTTAATTGTTTAAAACATTGTTTTTTTTTTCTTCTTATTCAAAAATGATGAGGACTACTTTTTTATGCGGTGAATCTTATGAAGAATATGTTATTCGGTCTTTGTTTTGATGTTGTCAATATTTTTCATTAAAACACACTGTTTAGGTGATAAAAATAATCCATCACTCGTTTTACTTTGGAGAAGATTTCTTAAATTCGTCTCGAAAAAGAGAGTTATTAACCTCGCCAAGAGGCTCGGTTAATAACCGTCTTTTTCTAGACTCATTTAAGAAATCTTGATCTCCAAAGAAAACTCATGATGGATCCTATATATCCAAGACTTAAAGCGGAAACAAGGCTTGACCTGCGATCCTTCCGCCAATACTGAGCATGAGTAACTGTATGTGACTCGGGTGTCTCCGACAATCTCACGGAAGAAACTGAATTTCGTTTAACTTTTTCAGCGCCAAAGGCAATATTCAGTTTTTGCAAACAATACTGATTCAGGCGAGTCAGCTCGAAACGAGCTGTTTCACCTGAAATCAGCATTGTTTGCCTTTTAGTTATCAAAATAGTCCAAAATTGTATTACATGAGAAATGGAGATGCCCGATTTTGAACATGGAAGAGTCTACTTTAAACAATTAGGCGCTGAAAGAGTTAACATGCAAAATTATCCACTGAATCAAAACCATAAATATGTGTGCTTCCAGAGAGGTATGTTTTTATAAATTTTACGCTTTCGTAGAATAGGCATGTTTACATCAGTTACTGCGTAATAACGAAGTTCTTCATACATGACATTTTCCTATTTTGACTATTCAATAAGAATTGGTGTAATATTTTACATGGCGCACACTTCTTTTAGGCGACTGTACGTTTAACATCCGTTATAAATAGTCTGGTTCAACAATTGAACAGTCGCCAACATTATAAGACAACTAGACTGCCTTTGATTGATGGTTTGTTTTTCACCAATCGAAGGTTATAGCAAAAAGTTTGACTGTCGTATGTATTCAGTTTTCTGAATTACACACTTTCTTGTAGATATAACACTTTTATCTCGATGTGTAAGTGTACAGCCCTGTACCAGATATTACTATATTATTATTATCCTAAAACTTAATGAAAAGAATCAGATTGAAAAGAAATAAATCTTGTTCCGTTCCGCAAAATATCATTCCTAGGGGATATTTATACTTTGCGGAACGGAACAACAGTTACTGTTAGTATAATGCGTATACCTGCATATTATGTTGTTGTCAGGTGAAACCATTTGATGGTTTGGATCGTTTTATTAATTTATAATCGTGTGACAATATTCATAATATAAGTGTACATAAAACAAAATTTAAAAAGGGCCAATATATTGCTAATCATAACTGTGCATAAATCATGAATAAAAAGACCGATTGTAGCAGTATATATACACTCATTTAAAAACTATTCTGCAGTGATAAGTGTTCCTAGAAAGAAGCACAACACATTGATTATGCATTAAAATATAATTTTCTTCTTTGCCCCATGTGGTTCCCCAATGGTCGTTCCGTTCCGCAAAGTATAGTTAGCCTATTGTTTATGGGGAATTCTCTTTTCAAACTGCAGGAAAATCTTGCAGTCAAACCACAACCTTTTGACCCGGTGCTATGGTAAATTCATACCCGAACACTTACCTCTGCACCGGGTCAAAAGGTTTTGGTTTGACTGGAGATTTTGCCTGCAGTTTGAAAACAGAGCGTCTCCAGGAATTCTGTATATTTTCCTGCAGTTTGATCAAAGAGCGCCCCATTGTTTATCCTGACACCGATGCATCAGTCGTAATGATATCCCCGCAACTCTGAGGGACAAGGAGGGAAACCATTACTACCATGTTAAAGGATTTAGTATGAGCCGACCGTCGATGGAACATTGGTCTCCCAATCAAACGGTTTGCGCTCACATCACTAGATTAAGGAGACGGTGTGTGATGTGGCATATACATGTTTTTACACAGATCACTAAGTTGCGGTCGCTTTTGGTGTTGCTCGTAATATATTCGATCCATATTCAGTTCGTAAGTGAGCCCGTCCGTGGGAAAAGGTACAAGTTCGTGAATAATGTTGTGTCATATCAGTCTGTACATCTGCACCATCTTTTCAGAATCTACTTATATTGTTTGTTGTATTACGCGTATGCAAGAAACATGTAAACAGTTTATATCTTGATCAGACAGGCGAATACAGAGGCTGGCATTGGCTACAGTGTTCATAAAGGTCAACTTCTACCTTGTTTCAATGACGGGCTAAAATTAATGACCTTCAACAAATTTTTATGAATCGAATGGCATTTTAATATTTTATTAGTTGATATTTACAAAAGCTTGAATATTGAACGAGTTATCTCCCCCCTTGTACACCTCCTTGTCCTGGGAATGATCCACAGTGACATTTCCCGTCAATACAATGTTCAGAATGGTGACAGTGGGGCAAGTTAGCACAGTCGCTTAGAGCAGTACAGGTTAACGTAGCTGGACCGCTTTGAAAATATCAAAGCAAAACTATGGTAAACTCAAACTCTGTAAATATAAGTATAATCATGGAATATAGTTGAAAACATTGAGGGCAATTTCTCCTTTAGTCTTAAAAGTTGTTTTTTTCTGAAGAGGCTTCAAAACATGTATTCTCATTATACATGTGATTCATGTAAATATACATTGTGTGATTCATGTAAATATACATTGTGTGATTCTTGTAAATATACATAATATGATTCATGTAAATATACATTGTGTGATTCTTGTAAATATACATTGTGTGATTCATGTAAATATACATTGTGTGATTCTTGTAAATATACATTGTGTGATTCTTGTAAATATACATTGTGTGATTCTTGTAAATATACATAATATGATTCATGTAAATATACATTGTGTGATTCATGTAAATATACATTGTGTCATTCTTGTAAATATACATAATATGATACATGTAAATATACATTGTGTGATTCATGTAAATATACATTTGTGATTCTTGTAAATATACATAATATGATTCATGTAAATATACATTGTGTGATTCTTGTATATATACATTCTGTGATTCTTGTAAATATACATAATGTGATTCATGTAAATATACCTTGTGTGATCATGTAAATTTAAATTGTGTGATTCGTGTAAATATACACAATGTGATTCATGTAAATATACATTGTGTGATTCATGTAAATATACATTGTGTGATTCTTGTAAATATACATAATGTGATTAATGTAAATACGCATTATGTGATTCACGTAAATACACATAATTTGATTCATGTAAATACACATAATTTGATTCATGTAAATACACATAATTTGATTCATGTAAATACACATAATTGATACACATATTGGGATACGTGTAAATAAAGTATGAATTCGGTGAAACTATTTAATCGGAATGATTATATATTTATTTCTACAAAGGTTGTGATAAGGACATTGATTGATCCATTCATATATTAACTGATTGATTGATTGATTTAAGATAAACGTGGTTTTGAATAGGTTTTTTGAATTATTTCACAGAGGCAACATCAACTTTGTATGGGTTTCCTCGCTTTCTGATAAATCTTTGCTCAATACAACACTATTCCAAGGCAACTGGCTACATTTCCAATAATTATATATATATTTGGACGAATGAAGCTTGTTATAAAATAGTTTATCAATCACATAAATCATTGAGTGTTAAGCCGGGTTTCGAACTCACACAATATCCTAAAGTTGACAGGTTACTTGTTTCAGTGACATATGTGTAACCAAAATATGTGTCAAAACTTGATAAACACGTTATATTTGAGCACAGAACAATTCCGGGTGAAAACCCTAGCATTTTGAGCAATTTCATCTTTTCAAAAGTCGACTGCTTCATATGTGTTAAAATGTGTCTGCAGCATAAATCTGCAGCAGACGACTTTGAAAACATAGTGACAAAAACCTGAAAATCACCATAAAAGATAGCTTAATTGTTAAAAACAATTGAAAATATTGTGGCCAAAGCAGAAATTGATTATCATGAGCAATTTCTCCTTTGGCCACAATGTTTTCAAAATCGTCTGCTGCTATTCCGTCAAAATGCGTCTGCAGGTGGGAAAGGGTTAACAAGAAATTAACATACTGTATGTGCATGTGCACTGTCCGTTTACGCAACCTTTCACATAATCATTTTCAGCGCATGTAATATGCGAGCAGCCGCCAACATTGCTACAGGTCTCGGCATGGGCCATGGCTGAAAGATATTCAAACTAAGTATACATGTAACGTTTCAAAAACATGGTATAATTTAAATCTATTAAAGCTTATACCCAGCTCTATTCTGGGATTTGATGCCACTATTTTCTGATTCTTAACAAATCCTTTCATAGCTTTGAATTATTCTTCAATAGAAAAATCAAGAATTGTAGAACAAGACTGTCACATCTCTGCACAGTTTAAAGACTACTAAATCTCTCCGTTTAGTGCTTTCCCGAAGAGAGCCGCTATAATTCACTGATTCTTTTCTTGGGTTTCTAACCACACGGCAACTTTATAGGCGAAATGTGTGAGATTTTCCAGTACTGAGTTATTTGTTCGTTTGTTTCATAGTTTTTAAGCCGCTTTTATCAATTTTGTTTCAATTATATCAGGGCGTTTCTTGTCCATTCATCCTGATACAAGTGCGTCAGTCGTTATTTTAAATCCAAAACCCTGAACAGGAGGGAAAGAATACCATTGCTACACGTTATAAAGTCTCAGATGCTGATTTAACTACAACAGACAGGCTAGACTGAGGCCGTTAAAGGAATATGTTTGTCTTTTGCTGTCAGTCAGTGTTTCGTTTAACATCGCCATGCATAATTTGCTATTTGGCGAGCCTTTGTATTTGAACTATGATAAATGACCTTCATTTTAAATGAAAACTTTCAATTATTGCTATTTCTTGGTCTTGTGACAATTGTAATACGCGTTCGAAATATATGCAATACTCCGTATAATGAAGATGAGCTGTTAGGAAACTTGAATATTTTTATGCCAAGTAATGCAATATATTAAATCCCAATTTTTCTTTCAACTAAATCTTATTCAAAACGCAAACCACATCCATATCTCTCTGCGTCTCCGTGCTGTCAGCTCTAGATCTGTAATTTCCGCTAATCAGTCAAGGAGGCATTCAAGAGGCCTCGTATAAGATCTATACATTAATAGCACGTATTAAGGATTTACAAATTCGTCGCTTTATGCATTTGTCAACAAAAATCTACTTCAACCCTTTCCAACATACAACAAATCTGAAGCAAACGACTTTTTGAAAACAATTAGTCAAAAATATGAAAACTCTCAATGAATGAAAGAAAATTTACTGAAATAAGGTTAAGAGCAATTTCTCCTTTTGCCACAATGATTTCAAGAGTTGAATGCTACTGAGGCGCCATTAAGCGTCTGTAAGTGGGAAATGGTTAAGGTTGGTAGAGAACAAATCAAAATCTACTTCACCTGTAAACAATCAAACCATGACTATATTAATGTTTATTAGATTTTAATGAAAACATACGAACAATCAGACTAAAAAATACCCTATCTGTACATGCCAGAAGGACAGCTAAACACAAGATGGTATTCATGTTTGATGATGTTGTTGTTGTTCCGCTATGTTGTGAAGAGCTAACTGATTTGTCCGATGATGTAGGGCTCTTATATACCATAAAGCTCACGTGAAAACGTGATTACTTTAGTCTATATTTAGAAAGGACGTTCGTGTCTGTCGCGATGTGAAAATGACTGGTGTTTGAACTGAACTGGTTGACTTAGTAGATAGATATTGTTGTATCTTTCGAAATGTGAAGTCGCTTTTCTTTTAGCAATTTCTCATTTCATCGCAATGTTTTCAAAAGTCGTCTGCTGCAGAGGCGTCATAAAGCGTCTGTTTAAACGAAAATGTCTTCCAGCGTGCATGATCAGTGGAAGAATAAAGTGTAGAATGTGCAAATACGCAATGCAATGAACAAATCTCAATATCAGGTAAGATGTCAATACCATTTAAGACAGATGACATTTTCAGAGTTGCCTGCTAATACCGTTGTTAAATGTGGGAAACGGGATGAAGACGGAGGGACGTATGTCGTTTCTTATACTACAGATGCCTTGATAAGGAGGAGTTAACTGGTCTTTCCTCAGCGAGAAAACCAACAGTATGGCCTCTGCGTAATGTATCGACCCGGATCAGCCTGCGCAGTCCGCGCAGACTGATCCGGGCCGACGCATTTCGTCTCAGGGGGATAGAGGTACAGAGTAATGATTCCTAAAACAGAAAATCCACAGGAGGCGAAACGTGTCTGTTCGGGTTAGCCTGCGCGGCATGCTTAAGCTGATCCGGGTCGATACTTTACGCAGAGTCCACAATGTTGGATTTCTCGCGGGACGGTTCATATATCTCGTCATAGTCTTATTACCAAACCAAAGTTTCTGTTGGGGGGTATTTTAAAGAAACGTCACGCACGCCATTCCACTTAAACCGTTCCAACATGTAGACGTAGCTGCAGGAGACAGCGGTTGTAACATAGTGGCAAATGGAGAATGTGCAAATTATGGGCAACTATGTTTTCTTTTGCAACAATGAGTTCAAACTCTTATTCAATAATTAAACGTTTCCTTAACCCTTTCCCTCATACGACAATTCTGCAGCAGACGACTTTGAACGTATTTTGTCAAAACATAGAAAATCTCCATAATTGATTGGATAACCTATGACAAAAAGTGGTAAACATTGTGGCAAAAGGAGAAATTGCACGTTTTGTGCAATTTCTTCTTTTGTCACTATGTTTTCAAAAAGCCGTCTGCTGCAGAGGCGTCAGAAAGCCTCTATATGAGGGAAAGGGTTAAGAGACGTTCCTTAGTGTTGCCGTGATAGGTTTGAAGTCGTCCGTTGCTTAATTCCTGAGTGTGGAAAAGCTTTAACCCTTTCCTACATACAGCAAATCTGCAGCAGACGACTTTAAAAACATCTAGACAAAAACACAGAAAATCTCTTTAAATGCTTAAATGAAGTCTTAATTACTGAAACAAGTTGACAACATTGTGGGAAAAGAAGAAATTGCTCGTTTTGAGCAATCTCTACTTTTGTCACATTGTTTTCAAAAGTCGTCTGCTGCAGAGGCGTCAGAGGGAAAGGGTTAAGCGTCATTTAAGAATGAATTGTTCACATTATCATTCTATAGCTCTGATTCTGGTTCGTGTACGTTCGGAGACGTGTTTCTCTTTCACGTTTCACCGACCATGTCCCATTTAAGAACCACGGCCTATCACGAATTGGTACGATTCTTCGTGCAACATGTCACACTATCACTGCAACTGAAACAACATGGCAACAGCTGCAATATAAACACTTTCCCACTTGCAGATGCTTTTGAACGCGTTTGCTGAATTCAAAATATGACTTTTGAAAACATTGTAACAAAAGAAGAAATTACTCATAATGAGCATTTTTTTCCTTCTGCCACAATTGTTTCAACTATATTCAAGAAGTAAACTTTCATTTATAAAATTGGCCTATGACCTAGATACATTTAAAGTCGCCTCCTGCAGAATTTTATATGTTGACTGGTCGGAGATCATTGCTCAGAGATAATTATATGAAGGATATACACTATGATCACGTGATCAACATAATAGATTGGAAAGATTCAAAAACCGCCAAATAGTAAACAAATTCATCACAGTCAGTCAAAGACAGGAAGGTAAAGTATATTAGGGACGAGTAGGTGATTTAATATTATCACAATTACGAGAACTGTTAAATCAAAACGTACAACAAATGGAAATATATATTTCAATTTTAACGGAATTTAAGTGAGTCATTTTACAATATATCGTAATCTTAATTTGACCAAAGCATTTACATCTTTGTTTGTTTTAATAATAACTTCTCCTATCATGGTCAAATATGGTAACAACAATGAAGTAACGTCATAAAGCCCGTTGATTGATAGCTTCGCGCAATCAATAAGAAACTTACCTGCTTTGATAATGTTTACTTAAAACATATTTTATTGCCATATACAATTATTTAACATTATACATTGTACTGTACAGGTATTTATTCTATACCTAATTTATACGTCCAATCGTAGACGCTCATTCGAATCATGTGACCGTACAATATATTTCCGTATCGGGACGCACGCGCGTACAAAATAACCCGTATTTTTTTCGTATTGTACGATTCACAGGTCCCATGTTAAACCTATGATAAAGACCGAAACACGTGAAAAGGTTCCGAATGAAAGTCTGAATCGACAGGCGCTCTAGATAAAGCGTTACGATAAAGCTCCTGTTGTCACCGGATCATTATTCTCGTTTGCAAACAAGGAGTAACACTGAAACTAAAATGTTATCCGATTCTGAAATAGATGACTTTGTAATTGAACAGAAACCAAAAAACACTTTTTGTGTCAGAAATTATTTGAAGGTATAAAATAAAAAGGTCATTTAACATTATTCTGCACAATACAAAATATATTTTGGGGAAAAAGTCGAGGTATAGAATAAAAAGATCATTTAACAGTGTTCTGTACAATACGGAATATATTTGGACTCGTACACAGCTTGGAAAATCATATTGGACTCGCCTAGCCAGCTGTGTACTCGTCCAAATATATATCCGTATTGTACAGAACACTGTTAAATAACCTATAAATATTATACTATTATAGGCAAAAGGGTCGAGCCACAGGTTTTCACAATATGAAGATGGCTTTGATATTGAAGTTTACTATGAGTGGTAACAACTATGACTGATGACACACACATCATACGTGATCACCATACTGTGTTCATCAGCCCAGCGTTGGACGTGTTTAACGTCTGCTTTCAATTGTATGTAAATGTGGGGATGACTTTTGAAGGGTTGCATCATCAGCAATTAAATATAACGAAGATAGTGGAACATGCAGAGAAAGGTCATTCACATACATCACAAAAAGGAGAGGACCTAGCACAGAGCCTTGAGGAACGTCAGACAATAAAGGGAGACATTTTGAACTAATGTTTCCAATTTTAACACGTTGTATCCTTTTATCAAGATTAATCCAATTCATTGATCTTTTGTCAAATTTGGATAATTTAAGTTTTTCCAGAATGTAATACTGATTGTCTAGATCGAACGCCTTAACAAAATATAAAAAGAAATCCTGTAAGGTTCCCCTTATCCATTTCTTATCCATTTCTCTGAGCCATAATTCTGTCATCTTTTTCAGAGCTGTTTGGCAAGAATGTTGCTTTCTAAACCCTGACTGTCCTATATGAAGCAACTCAAAGCTGACAAGGTATTAATATATCTGTATGATGCAACATGCTTTTCATATATTTTAGATAATGTTGGAAAAATAGAAATATGTCTATAATTTCCAGGGTCAGACTGTTTCCCCTTTTCAAGAATGGCAGTTACTTTGCAATTTTTAACTTGTCTGGAAAAGTGCCTTCAAGTATGCTTCGATTTATTAAATAAGCAACAGGTTTGCATATTATATGGGCGGCTATTTCCAATACATTTTGCCAAAGAGTGTCAACCCCAGCAGATTTGTTAATATCCAATCTGTTTAGTAATCTGTATACTTCATGTTCATGTATGCATTTTATTTGAAAGTTTTGTGTTGGAATGGTTCATTTATAAATGACAATCTTGTAACATAATAATTAAACATATTAGTTATACCCTTTGGAGGTTTCAACATTTTCATTTTCATACGATAACACATTCGGAATATTTTTCCCTTTTTTCGGATCTAGCTCTTTCATGTCTTTCCATATATTAGTAGTGTTTTTAATTTGAGCAATAGCATCGGAATAGTATTTTCGTTTTGCATTTCTGATTAACGATCGGACCTTGTTACGCCATATTTTAAAACTGCATATCCATATCTTTTAGTGTGTGAAAGCTATCCCTTTTATATCTATTTTATTTCCGGAGAAATCCATTGTGGCTTATGTTGTAGCTGGACACTGAGCACGAAGTGCGAGGTGAGCTATTGTGATCGCTTTTCGTCCGTCGTCGTCCGTCAGTCCGTCGTCGTCCGTCAGTCCGTCGTCGTCCGTCTGTACGTCCGTTCACTTTTTGCTGCAAACAACTTCTTTTCCTAAACCAATGGATTGATCTCATAATAATCGTATAGGAATGTTCCCTAGGTGGTCCTCTTTCAAAGTTGTTAAAATAATTTAATTCCAGATAGAACTGTTGCTGCGGAATCAGAAAAGGGGAAAATTGCTTAAACTTTAAAAATCTTCAAAAGTACTGGTCCGATTTAATAATTATTTGGTACCAATGTTCCTTTGGAGACCCTTTACCAAGAGTGTTCCGATCCATTGAAAAATATGGCTAACAGGGGGCGGACCTTGTTTTCGTTGAATATGTAAAAACTTTGAAAATATTCTTGTCCAAAAGTATTGGCCCGAATTAAAAATAATCTGGCACAAATGTTTTTTTAAGGAACTTCTACCAAGATTGATCAAATTATTTGGATCCAATAAAAAACATGGCCTCTAGGCGTTTGGGCTTTTAAAATCTTCTTGTCCGAAAGAACTAGCCCGATTTAAAAATAACGTGGCACAAATGTTCTTCTCTATCAAGATTGTTCAAATTAGTCGGATCCGATAAAAAAAAAAACATGGCCTCTAATCAAGATAAGAAAGTTGTTGGTTTGAGTGAAATATCGTTTTACGGTCACAAAATATCGAAAGAAGGTGAAATACCTGACAACACCAAAATCCAAGCAATTATAGAAATGTCAGCACCCACACATTTCTCGGGAGTCAAGTCATTTTGCGGTATAGTTCTGTATATAGCCAAATTCATGCCTGCTTTGGCATCGCATCGCTTCAAGAACCGATACGCGCTCTAACACGTAAGGAAGTGAGATGTCACTTGTCAACTGACTGTCAAGCCGCGTTTGAAAAGATTAAAATAAAGGTTACAGGAGCCCCAGTACTCGCCTACTTTAATCCAAGCAAACAAGTAGTGATCCAGGTAGACATTATCAAAGATGGTATAAGTGCAGTATTACTTCAGAACGGAAAGCCAGTAGAATTCGCGTCGAGAGCTTTAAAACCAAATGAACGAAACTGGGCTCAAATGGAAAAAGAGGCCTTATCGATGCTTTTTGGACTCGAGCGTTTTGATCAAAATTCATATGGTAGGAAAGTAATAGTCCAAAATGACCACAAGCCGCTGGAAGTCATATTGAAAAAACCACTGAGTCAAGCTCCAAAATGTCTACAAGAAATCTTAATGAGACTCAATTGATACGGCGTAAAATTTGAATCCATAAAAGGCGTTAACCTGGTAATAGCTGACTGTCTAAGTAGGGCATATTTAGAAGAGTCAGATCTGCAATTTGATGTTAGGCCAAGAGTCTTGAACGTAAAAGCGTTTGAAGACATACCAGACGCGTGTGTAAGAGAAGTTCAAAAAGCGACAGGAAATGACGCTAACCTGCAATAGTTGATAACATACATTACGGAGGGATGGCCAGAGACTAAAGACAATGTACCACTCTCCACTCTCCATAATGGCGTTCTACGACATGTGCGATACACTAAGTCATCAAGACGGTATTGTTTTGAAGGGTGAAGCCATAGTGTTACCTAAGTCACTCAGAAAGGACATTAAACATAGGCTTCATAGCGCACGTATGAGGTCTGATAGCATGCTTCGAAGAGCACGAAGAACTGTATTTTGGCCGGGGATGAGCACTGAAATAAGGCAAATGGCAGATCAATGCGACATCTGTTAGGAAATGAAGCCTTGTAATAAAAAAGAAACACTAAAACAACACTCCGATGGATCAGAACCATGGAATAAGATTGGTTTAGATTTGTTCGAAATTGAAGGCAGGCACTACTTAATTGCGGTAGACTCAATAAGACATTAAAAGATAACCGCGATCAAAATGAGGCACTCCTAGAGCTAAGGGACACTCCGCACCAGGATACCAAGCAGAGCCCTGCTGAAATGATGTTTGGCAGGACAACGCGCTCAGTATTACCTGAAATCCGAAAACAAATGAAACCGTATGAAAAACGTGTGTCGCGAAAACAAACAGTCAAGAAATGTTACGATAAGAAAGCGCGACCAATGGAAATGCTAGAAATAGGACAATGTGTCTATTTTGAACATAAGAAGGGAGATAACTGGAGACAAGGAAAAATCACCGCCATATTGGGTGATCGAACATACACTGTCCAGGATCAAAACGGTGTAATATACAGACGAAACCGTATACACATGAGGCCAACGTTCGCGACAAATCACCTTATCGCTTAATTCAGACTAGTGATATTCCGAATGATATGAACACTGTACCAAATGTTGCCAATCCACCAATACAACAAACACCTATGGTCAGTGAAACAGTGTCAGTGGAAGATCAGCCACCCATTAACCAACTATCCGTGGCACGCGATCGTCCTAAACGAAGAACCAGAGAACCAACATACCTCAAAGACTTTGTCAAATTCTAGTCAATATTCTAGTCAAAATAAAGATTCTAGTCAGAATTGTGTTTCAATTGATAACACAGACTAACTTTTGCTATAGAAGCATATTTGCATTTGTGTTCTTCATGATTCAATAGCATTGTAAACAAGTAGTAAGAACTTTTAAGTGTTTTAGTTTTGAATATAAAAAGGACAGTTAATGCAAGTTTAAGTTAATATAAGACATCTTGAATTATGAATGTTTAAAATTTAAACAAACTGTCAATGTTATTCTGTTAACAATTGTATTTGATACACTTAATTTCATGACATTCATTTTAGAAAATATAAAACTGACATGTTTTCATATTCTTGTAAGAAAAAGGGATGTTGATTAATTTCGTTTAATGTCATGATTCGTATTCTTGTATGTATCCGCTCGAATAATAAAACTACACGTGCCCCTACAATATTGTTTATCCAATAATTCATTCTCCAGCTAGTAGAAGTGTTTAACAGGAGCGGGGCTTGTTTTCCTTATATGTGCATTGCAAAGACTTTAAAAATCTTCTTGTCCGAAAGTACTTACCAGATTTAAAAATAATGTGGCACAAATGTTCCTTGAGGAACCCTCTACCAAGATTGTTCAAATTATTCGGATCCGGTAAAAAAACAAACATCGCCTTTAGAGGGCGGGGCTTGTTTTACTTATATGTGCATTGCAAAACTTTAAAACTCTTCCTGTCCGAAAGTACTGGCCCGATTTAAAAATAATATTGCATACATTTTCCCGGAGGGACCTTCTTCCAAGATTGTTCAAATTATTCGGATCCGATAAAACAAAACATGGCCTCAAGCGGGCGGGGCTTGTTTTTCTTATATGTGCATTGTAAAAACTGCTTAGATTTAATTAAATCAGGTGAGCGATATAGAACCATCAATAGAACATTTGAAGAGCTTCATTTAATGTATCTGTATTTATAAGAGAATCAAAATCTACTGAATTTACACGAATCCTTCACGACCACAACTATTGCACTTCATGAGAGGTTTCTGATATATATTTTTATTGTTTAAAGCTCTTTGTTTTTCAGACATTTCAATCGATCTAGCAATTTCTTTCACCTACTGCAATGTGAGCCCCCTGCCTTTTTTAAGCATTTTTCTTCTTAAATGGTGCGACTTGCATTTCTTAATAACTTATCTCTTATTTGTTACAGTTTCTGTTCCCCAAAATTAGTAAGCGTCGGGGACTTGGAACCGGGCGTCCCGGGTTCGATCCACAGTCCCGGCACGGATGTCATGGTGGAGTGCGCTTAGGCAATGCACATATCATAGCCTATTACTGGTTTGTTTACACATGGCTCATGAATAAATGAACTGTCTCCGTAATAGGACTGAAACAATATTGAAAACGGCGTAAAAGCCCTCTAAAACAAATCGTTCCCAAATTCACATGTGTCTGCTTTCGACCGTAGTATCGTAATAAACTGTTCCACTGCTTTCGAATACACATTAACCCCTTCTCCTTCTTGCAAAGTGAAGACAATATCCTGCACATGTATCCCAGCTGTGTTCTGTTCTAGATATATCCTTTGGTCGGCATTCTCTGCCCCCTTTCCACCTGAGTATGACTCAAACAATCATCTTTTCCATCGTGGGCCCATGTTACTCGATTTCGAACAGGCCAAGTGTTGAACATACGCTACATCATTCAAATAAATCGATACCATCTTACTTTTCTATTGTTTCCTCGTCGCAAAGATATGATGTATATATATATATACTTCTATTGCTTAAACTCCTTGGATAACATCAAAAGTATCCCTTGTTGAGAACCAATGTTAATTTACCACCTGTACACAACCGGCATTCTCATCTGAATCTGCATTGTTTACAAAAGCCTTTAATTGCCTTTCTGACGCCTCTGCAGCAGACGGCTTTTTGAAAACATAGTGACAAAAGAAGAAATTGCACAAAACGTGCAATTTCTCCCTTTGACACAATGTTTTCCACTTTTTGTCATAAGTTATCCATTCAATTATGGAGATTTTCTATGTTTTGACAAAATACGTTCAAAGTCGTCTGCTGCAGAATTGTCGTATGAGGGAAAGGGTTAAGTATTATTTATGAACACTTTACTTATCATAATTAAAAAGGTTTGCCAACGTACCATGATCAACACAAAATAGAAAAAGATTGCTGTAAAGAAGAAAAGGCTCGTTAGAAGAAATGTCTCCTTTTGCCACAATAATTTCAAAAGTCGTCTGCAGTCTAAAAGTCTAAATGCGTCTATACGTTGTAAAGGGTTAAGGACACGAATGTACTGCTATGATAACGTTTTATAAGTACTTGTACATGTATCTATTCAATAATTGGTAATATCCGTGTTTGATATGTCATCTTCATGTATCGGAAGTTAGTCCAGCCCAAACACACTAAAGCTTTTTTCATTAACCCTTTCGCACAATCGAACATATGTTGTGGCATCTATAGCAGTGGAATTGGAAAAATAGTTGTGCAAAAATAAGGAATTGCCCTAAACGAGCATTTTTGTCTTTTAGACAATATTTACAACTATATTCCATAACTAAACTTCAATGTATAAAGATTTTCCATAATAAGCCTAGATACTCCTGTATGTTTGTAAGAGGCTAGATACTCCTGTATGTTTGTAAGAGGTTAAACTCCAATGTATAGAGATGTTCCGTAATAAGCAAAGATACTCCTGTATGTTTGTAAGAGGTTAAACTTCAATGTATAGAGATGTTCCATAATACGCCTAGAAGCTCCTGTATGTTTGTAAGAGGTTAAACTTCAATGTATAGAGATGTTCCATAATAAGCATAGATACTCCTGTATGTTTGTAAGAGGTTAAACTTCAATGTATAGAGATGTTCCATAATAAGGCTAGATACTCCAGTATGTTTGTAAGAGGTTAAACTCCAATGTATAGAGATGTTCAATAATACGCCTAGAAGCTCCTGTATGTTTGTAAGAGGTTAAACTTCAATGTATACAGATGTTCCATAATACGCCTAGAAGCTCCTGTATGTTTGTAAGAGGTTAAACTTCAATGTATAGAGATGTTCCATAATACGCATAGATACTCCTGTATGTTTGTAAGAGGTTAAACTTCAATGTATAGAGATGTTCCATAATACGCCTAGAAGCTCCTGTATGTTTGTAAGAGGTTAAACTTCAATGTATAGAGATGTTCCATAATACGCCTAGAAGCTCCTGTATGTGTGTAAGAGGTTAAACTTCAATGTATAGAGATGTTCCATAATACGCATAGATACTCCTGTATGTTTGTAAGAGGTTAAACTTCAATGTATAGAGATGTTCCATAATACGCCTAGAAGCTCCTGTATGTTTGTAAGAGGTTAAACTTCAATGTATACAGATGTTCCATAATACGCCTAGAAGCTCCTGTATGTTTGTAAGAGGTTAAACTTCAATGTATAGAGATGTTCCATAATACGCATAGATACTCCTGTATGTTTGTAAGAGGTTAAACTTCAATGTATAGAGATGTTCCATAATACGCCTAGAAGCTCCTGTATGTTTGTAAGAGGTTAAACTTCAATGTATAGAGATGTTCCATAATACGCCTAGAAGCTCCTGTATGTGTGTAAGAGGTTAAACTTCAATGTATAGAGATGTTCCATAATACGCATAGATACTCCTGTATGTTTGTAAGAGGTTAAACTTCAATGTATAGAGATGTTCCATAATACGCCTAGAAGCTCCTGTATGTTTGTAAGAGGTTAAACTTCAATGTATAGAGATGTTCCATAATAAGACTAGATACTCCTGTATGTTTGTAAGAGGTTAAACTTCAATGTATACAGATGTTCCATAATACGCCTAGATACTCCTGTATGTTTGTAAGAGGTTAAACTCCAATATATAGAGATGTTCCATAATAAGCCTAGATACTCTTGTATGTTTGTAAGATTTTAAACTTCAATGTATAGAGATGTTCCATAATACGCCTAGAAGCTCCTGTATGTTTGTAAGAGGTTAAACTTCAATGTATACAGATGTTCCATAATACGCCTAGATACTCCTGTATGTTTGTAAGAGGTTAAACTCCAATATATAGAGATGTTCCATAATAAGCCTAGATACTCTTGTATGTTTGTAAGATGTTAAACTTCAATGTATACAGATGTTCCATAATACGCCTAGAAGCTCCTGTATGTTTGTAAGAGGTTAAACTTCAATGTATAGAGATGTTCCATACTAAGCATAGATACTCTTGTATGTTTGTAAGAGGTTAAACTTCAATGTATACAGATGTTCCATGATAAGCCTAATTACTCCTGTATGTTTGTAAGAGGTAAAACTTCAATGTATAGAGATGTTCCATAATAAGCCTAGATATTCCTCGGCGATTCATTCTGACTTGAGATAAGTATCTTTTGCCATTGTGTTTACTCTATTAGTGGTGCTAGCTAAAACTCAACGTATCAGAAAGAACAAAATTTGTGCGGAAATATCGAACATGGAAATTCAAGAAAAACGTTCAAACTTTTATTGTATTAAAATGTTTGAAATGTTTACAACATAATAAGGTAGCCATCTTTATGCAGACACTCTAGAATGGACTGGTCTGGCATGACGTCACACTCGAATTTGTCACGTGACAACAACATCGATTTCGTCTCGCGGCTACGGTAAGTTAAAGCCTTATAACAAACATATTATTATATAGTATTATTGGTTTTCAATAATAATTGGATTTCCTTTATGCTTACTCGGGATAGCGCGAACATGACATACATTCGAATGTATCCTTTACCTCGAACCAATTCCTTGAACAGATTTGTCCTTTAAAAAGAAGCAACTTCAGAACTGCTGCTAAACATTCTTCTTGCTATGATTTATTTCATCATGAATTTCGTTTCATAACACATTTTATTTATAAATGAGTTACTAATCTGAAAATATATGAGCCGTTCCATGAGAAAACCAACATTGTTGACTGCGTAAAATATCGACCCGATGTTTATCTTCTTTATTGCGTAGTTACACTATCTTAACAATTGACCACGTCGAAAAACTCAAGTAATTTATCAGTCCATTTCGATTTCGAGCTATCGAGAGTCAAATAAAGAAAACCTATGCATCTGTATTGGGAGTATACCGTATTGGATTTTATTTTTATACAAGCATGAAGGGTCAATACGATAAGAAAATGTGAACACCATGAATGGAGATGCACGCTGATCACATTGTTTGCTTGTCTCAACAGTTTCCGCTCGATAGTTTAACCCTTACCAATTGCGGACGCATTTTGCTGCATCTGTCGCATAGGACCATTGCTTGGCCAACGGGGACATTGCTCAAAGCAACTCTAAATTGTCTTTTCAAAGGGACTTTCCGTAGTTGGGCATGGATGTTTTCACGCAGTCGTTTAGTGCAGATGTGTGTGTATGTGGGAACGTTTAATTACGACGTGTCACTATTTATGTAATGGGATGTCGATCACTTTTGATTGACCACTCAAAACAGCGTGTTACGGATGTTGACGTTATGTATACAATATTGTATTTACTGATGAATATTCTTTTGTTAGTCAATTTATATTGCGATTCAATGTTTAGGTGAAAATGGACACCATACTTGAGAATGCTGTTTTAATGTTGCTACTTGGCCAGCACTCAGGTCTGTTATATTTTATTGTTAAGCTTTATGTTTTTAGAATATTTAGGTTTGCCACTGTCATTGTATATGTGCGCACTGAACCACTGTTAGTATGGATTCACCTCGAGGTGTTTGTCATCAGATTCGTGTGCGAATTCCTTTTAAATGATAGTGAATGTTTTTATGAAGTTATGCCCATTTACAGGCTCGTCTGACTGACTATTCATTGTTCGTATATAACACTTTTCACTTCCATCTAGCTTGACTCAAATAGAAAAATGAATATATGCACTTCAGGAAAAATAATCTTGTGGGGGTCACTGGTAGTCTTATTGAACTAGATAATGCGTAAGCTAGGTCACACAGCTCATACACTAATCAGATGGTAAGGTCACATATGTAATGACT
>JASEVX010000004.1:97100783-97141312 GCA_031761405.1 Serripes groenlandicus
TAGAACGTCGTAATCATTAACCCTTTCAGCGCCGAATTGTTTAAAGTAGAATCTTCCATGTTCAAAATCGGGTGTGTCCATTTCTCAATTTTTGAAAGTTTTGGACTATTTTGGTAGCAAAAGGCAAAACAATGCTGATTTCAGGTGAGACAGCTCGTTACGATCTGACTAACCTGAATCTGCATTGTTTGCAAAAACCTCAATATTGCCTGTGGCGCTGAAAGAGTTAATATAACGATTTCATTGACTATCAAATAAAACTAACCTATACGAAAATGAAACTGATTTTCATTGTTTGTATACGTCATAATTGAGCACTCGCGCGAGAAAACCTATGTTATGGACTCTGCGTAATGTATCGATCCAGATCAGCCTGAGCAATCCGCGCAGGCTAATCCTGGCCGATACATTCCGTCTGAGGTGGATATAGGTATAGAGTAATGATTCCTGAAACAGAACATCCACAGGAGGCGAAAAGTGTCTGTCCGGGTTTGCCTGCGCGGCGTGCTTAGGCTGATCCGGGTGGATACTTTACGCAGACTCCTAATGTTGGTTTTCCCGGATGGATACTTTACGCAGACTCCTAATGTTGGTTTTCCCGGATGGATACTTTACGCGAACTCCTAATGTTGGTTTTCCCGGATGGATACTTTACGCGAACTCCTAATGTTGGTTTTCCCGGATGGATACTTTACGCGAACTCCTAATGTTGGTTTTCCCGGATGGATACTTTACGCGAACTCCTAATGTTGGTTTTCCCGGATGGATACTTTACGCGGACTCCTAATGTTGGTTTTCCCGGATGGATACTTTACGCGAACTCCTAATGTTGGTTTTCCCGGATGGATACTTTACGCGAACTCCTAATGTTGGTTTTCCCGGATGGATACTTTACGCGAACTCCTAATGTTGGTTTTCCCGGATGGATACTTTACGCGGACTTCTAATGTTGGTTTTCCCGGATGGATACTTTACGCGGACTCCTAATGTTGGTTTTCCCGGATGGATACTTTACGCGGACTCCTAATGTTGCTTTTCCCGGATGGATACTTTACGCGGACTCCTAATGTTGGTTTTCCCGGATGGATACTTTACGCGGACTCCTAATGTTGGTTTTACCGGATGGATACTTTACGCGGACTTCTAATGTTAGTTTTCCCGGATGGATACTTTACGCGGACTTCTAATGTTGGTTTTCCCGGATGGATACTTTACGCGGACTCCTAATGTTGGTTTTCCCGGATGGATACTTTACGCGGACTCCTAATGTTGGTTTTCTCGAGACGGCTCTTATATGCACTTACCATTGAACATATGATTCGAGAATTCTTATCCCCCAAATAAAAAACTCGTGCAGTCGCATTCGTTTGTTTGTTTCAAACATACGAACTGGTACATGTATGTATTGTTACAGGTTCACGTGTTGCTTGTTTCAAACATACGAACTGGTACATATCTATATTGTTAAAGGTTCCCATGTTGCTTGTTTCAAACATACGAACTGGTACATGTATGTATAGTTACAGATTCATGTGTTGCTTGTTTCAAACAAACAAACTGGTACATGTATGTAATGTTACAGATTCACGTGTTGCTTGTTTCAAACAAACGAACTGGTACGTGTATGTATTGTTACAGGTTCACATGTTGCTTATTTTAAAATACGAACTGGTACATTTATGTATTGTTACAGGTTCACGTGTTGCTTGTTTCAACACCCAATGGTACACCATGATTATTTTGTTCCGCCGAATTTTAATTTAACCCTCCCCATCCCCATAGAACAAATCTGCTGCAGACGATTTTGAATACATCCAAGTAAAAACAAGAAGTATTTTGATGCAGAGCATCAAAGACGCCGCGCATGTTTTTGAAGCATGACTTAAAGAAAGCAGATGCAGTTCAGTACATTTAAATAACCTGTGCAAGCAGACAGGATGTAAATATTTCGAACAAGAAGGCCAAATGTCCCTTTATTTCAAAAAACATAGGTGCTTAAATATTAACATATATTAAGGTGTATTGCCTCTAGTTAGTTAATTTTGACACAAGCTCAGGAAGGAGAGGTGGAAGTCTATTCTCCTTCCAGTTTAGCAGAAGTATGATAGCAAAAACGGGAGAATATAAACAAAAAATACGAAGTAATTAAAAAAGAAAAGAAAGATATGTATGATCAAGATTGAGCATTATGAAAGTTCACATGTATAGTCAACATATAGCAAGAATTAAGTCTGTTTTTGTTTGTAATGTCACTTTAATCGTTTTGAACATGCCAGTAGAAAACTGAAAAATAAACAAAAGAAAATGGTCAAGTCAGTTCCCCAAGAGCAAAGAGCGAAAAAAAGTTGGTACGAATCGTTCATCTCGAACGAAACATGAAAGACCGGGTACGAATCCAATGAATTTTAGAGATCGGATGAAATCATGAAAACAGCGAAGTATTCATAGCGGAAGGAAGCAGAGACAAATTAATTACTCTATGGAAACCGATGACACCTTGTCGTCTATTAAATAAGAATGACAAAAATCGCCAAATGATGACATGCTGCATTTACAAAGTTACGGCCATGCCTATTGCTCTTTACGATAACTAGGTTATCTACCCTTGATTACTCTTCAATTGCGCATGCGCATTCATGTGAATTTTACTTCCGGGGAATACTTTCGAATAGTCATTCAAGCGAAAAAGAACAACATTGCTAACACTGTGGAGAATTTGATAAAACAAAGTTATACCCTTGCCGGTCCGTCTCTTTTCCCTACTGAAAGTGGATTGACAAAGGAATTTCCAACATGGGAATGTTAACTGATGATGATTTATTGTTTTGTTTATCATCAATATCGCGAAATTAACAGACGAGCAAAATGTATATTTACTGAATGATATACGTATGTGGCTGGTGTATGAGAGGCACGATTTATTGGTCTGGAATTAAATTAATAAGAACTACAAAAGTGTATTAGTGGAAATGAAAATTAAACTGGCAAATAGGAGAAGCTGCTCATTATAAACATTTTTTTCTTCTGCCACAATGTTTTCAAAAGTGATCTGCTGCTGATGTGTCAGCTTGGGGAAAAGGGTTCAGTAATAT
This sequence comes from Serripes groenlandicus, assembly GCA_031761405.1. Lineage (NCBI taxonomy): Eukaryota > Metazoa > Mollusca > Bivalvia > Cardiida > Cardiidae > Serripes > Serripes groenlandicus. The sequence continues at coordinate 97,103,876 of JASEVX010000004.1, forward strand.
TTTCAAAAGCGTAGTCAAGTCAGTGGCACATTTTTAATTCTTTCCTACTTGCAAACACATTTTGATGGGTCATTGATGCGTCTGCAACATACAATTATTGTTAACATAATGGCACTTGTTCATAATGAGCAATTTCACCTTTTACAACAATGTGGCATCTGCGTAATGTGTTGACCAGATTAGCTTGCGCTGTCCGTACAGACTGATCTGGGTCGACACATTCCACATCAGAGAGGGGGGGGGGGGGGGGGGGAAAGAGTAATGATTCCCGAAAAAGAAAATCAACAGGAGGCGAAAACGTGTCTGTCCAAGTAAACCTGCGCGGCATGATTAGGATGATCCGTGTCGACTATTTACGCAGAGACCACAATGTTTGTTTTCTCGCGAGACGGCTCATATGTTGAATGTATATCTAACTCTTTCCCAACTACAGACGCATTTAACGAGATTTTAGCAATTTTTGTCAAGATGTTTTCAAAGTCGTCTGCTGCAGAATTGTTTAAACCCATATACAGCTGATGACTTGGGAAATGTGTAGGCCAAACTTTGGAAAGTATTTTTTTAAAAAATGGTACAGTTTGTACTTTGTGACAAAATGAGGAATTGGTCTGAAGAGAATTTTATCCTTTTGCCACAATGTTTTTAAATATCTTCTGCGTGTGGCATTTGTAAATTTGACTATTGCACATTAAAGATATAATAAAGTTCTATTTTTATTTTCATATTTATGCCCTTTAACTCATTCCCACTTGCAGATGTATTTTGACACATCTGCAGCAGGCAGGATTTGAAAATATTGAGGCAAAAGGAGAATATACTTTTTACCCTTCCCTCGTAATTACCTAATACAACTGTAGATCATCAATAGCAATTTTCGTGAATATTAATTAGATTTTTATGACCTGCATATCTTTGAAGATATGACCCCTGCAGCGGTGCGAGCTTGTTAATTAGGCAATCAGTCATGCAAGCGTGAAATCGATGTATACAAGCGGATTATACAATCGCCGACAGAGTAACACAGTATGAATTGAATAGTAAAATACACAGTTAGTTAGAGATTTCAATTAGCTTCCATAAACTATATTTTAAAGTACTGTACGATGTTAGTTGTTGAACATATTGAACATATTGGTAAAAACGTAATACGAGGGTATGAATTTTTAACATTTCCAGACCGCGTATACATACGATAATCACTGAGAAGGTGGGGATGCTACTATATGCCTTAAGAAGAATATGCAGCAGTTGACTTTCGAAAACATTGTGACAAGCAGAGGACGTTCGAAAACATTATGACAAGCAGAAGACGTTCGAAAGCATTATGACAAGCAGAGGACGTTCGAAAACATTGTGACAAAAGCAGAAATTTCTTATGATGAGCAATTTTTGAATGAAGCAATGTTTTCAATTTCTTTCAATTATAAATCATTTTTAGAGATATCAATTGATTTTGTCTAAATGTTGTTAAAGTCATCTGCTGCAGACTATAAAGCCACACGTAACTCTGACTGAATGCCGTAACCTTCTTCCCCCTGGTGACAATATTTCTAAACAGATCGGATGAATTTTGGTCAAAATGTTGCCCAAGAAACATTAATTTTGTTTTAAAATGTTTTCACATCAAGCCAGTACTTGTGGACAGGCTTTTTGATGAGGCAGCAACCCAAGTTCCTCATAGCATTCAATTATATTAACAATTTTGAAAGCAGCCCCACCTAAGGAAATATTTTGAAATTTGTCCATTGGTGAGAATAGTTGTTACTAGGAAATTGTTAACAGGCCATCGTGGGATGGCTGTGGAAACTTGTTGAAATCGACTTTAAGTTTAAACATAAATCCATCAATCCTTCAGCGACAATGTTTTAAATTAAACTTTAAACAATAAGTAAAGTTGTATTTCTAGTTTATTCATTGTTGTTTTCGCGCGCCTCGCTGATTGCTTTGTCTATGTCTGCAATTTTGTCAAAAGGTAGTCCCCGGAAGGAGAATATTGAGTAACGTCCCTTGGCAATCAAGGGACGTTACCTAGTTATCGTAAAGTTGCGTTAACGTTGTTTTTACAGTTTCTAGAATTATACTGTAATATATAGTTATTTAAATGAATCATCATTGATTTATTAAAGATTACCAATTTATTTAAAAATCTTAATATCGTAAATAGGCAAAAACATCGCCAGAAACTTTTTTCTGAGCTTTGATAAATCGGGTCGTTACCAAAACTATAAAATAGCGTAGCCTAGGAAGTTAGGGGAAAGTTATTAAATACCCATTACATGTGTTTAAATTTTTTTATTATACCTCACGTGACTTTGTAATGTTAAATTCTCATATACTCATCATGGGCAATTTCTTACTGTTTCATGCTAACAGTACGTTTTTGACCGGTTAACAGTATACTGTTACATGGCAGGCGCGTGAAAATGTTGGTTATGCACGTGCATGACGTCATTTCAAACAATAACGTCACCTTTTATATGCGCGTGCCATGTAACAGTATACTGTTAACCGGTATATTCATACAAGTGTGTGTTACATTGTTGTAGATCTACACATGTTCACCTACCCTACAAAGGTACAGAATAAATTAAATAAACGTGTAATTTTGTTCGGTATAATAAAATAAATATTGCATGGCTTCCAGTGTGACAGTACATATTGTCAACATTCGGTAAAATACTGTTAACCTCGGCTTCGCCTCGGGTAACAGTATTTTCCTCATGTTGACAATATGTACTGTCACACTGGAAGCCATGCAATATTTGTATAGTAATAACGGTAGAAGACATACGTATTTTGTATCTTGCTGTTTCTTAAATCATTTTATTCAATTTTTGTATTCATAAAGGTTTGGGTTGTTTTCAAACATATAAGCGAGTTTTTCTTAACAATAATAATGTTGGTTGCTCCCTTTTCGATTGCGTCACCCCATGGTACAAAATTAAAACCTATCCCATACTAACGCCGCGTGGAATACTGACGCCGCGCTTCCACGTGGCGTCAACAACCGTTCGAAAAATCTCAAGTAAAATGAAAGTGTATCATCTATTGAGTTAAGTTAAAAACATTTTGGCAAAAGGAAACCTTACCTATAATGAGCAATTTATGTTTTTGCCACAATTTTTTTAAAAGTATGTATGTGGGAAAGGGTTAAAATGGAGTTGTTATATGAAGACGTTGAATATTTATATTTTCAGGAAATTCGTCTGTTACCATTCTTGTGTGGTGTATAGTTTGTATTCTAGGCATTGCATTGATCTTCACACTGGTGTCCTTTAGGTTTGTATTGTTAAACATATGCACAACCTCATCAGATCAGACTATAATGCTTCATTCAGTGTACATGGATCTGACGACACCGCATAAAACGTCGTCTCAAATTGACCATAAACATTGAAATATTCAAGCAGGTTTTCATTATTTTGTCCAATTAAATCGCACTTAACAACCATCATCGCCGCTGTCATGTGATTTGTTTATATTGGTTACAGTGTGTGTGTTTACCACGTGACTTTGACGTCACAAATGCTACTGCGGACAGAAATATTTTACTTCGGTTTAGAAGTAAAAACAAGGGTAACTTTTTTATTTCTTCATAATTTTTAATGAAACATGGCGCAGTCTACGCCGCTTACAGAGCCCTATCTCCGGTTTTTCAACGGAGTTTGATTAGTAGTTTAGTTTCTTTAAACTCTTCGATGAACATTTTCTCAACATTTATTAATATCGCCGACAGCCGGAGGATTATCAAAACTGGATTTTGAGAACAGGTTCGTCGTTGAAATAACTAGACCCCAAATCAAACTCCTGGAAAACACAGGAGATAGGAAATTGTAAGCGGCGTAGACTGTGCCATGTTTCATTAACAAGGGTAAAGAAATAAAAAAGTTACCATTGTTTTTACATGCTTATCAAGAGCAATTATTGATGTCTGACCTAGAAAATATCACGTCAAAAGTCACATGGTATACACACACTGATTATGTATCCATTTTTTTTATTTATCTTTTTTGCTTTTCATCAGTACAATTGAACAAGCGATGTTATCTTCTCTGTTTTTAAAATAATTACAAGTGACCTATGTAACCCTTTCCCACATACATACGCTTTCTGACCACTCTTAAAACATTGTGGCGAAAGGAGATATTGCTCATAGTGAGCAATTTCTCCCTTTGTTACAATATTCTTAACAATATTTAATAATTAAATTTTAATTTATAGAGGTTTACCAAGTTTTAAACAACATGTATTTTAATTGTTCTGCTGCAGATGTATTGCATATGGGTAAAGGTTCATCTTTTTTAACTATAGGATGCACGTCAAGAGAGAGAAGAGCAGGGATATTCAAGCACACCAGCCTAGTCTTGGTGAAGCCGTTTACAACAGTGTTGTATATGACTATGAAACAGAACAACCTGCAATGTCAGCGACCAATGCGATGGAAACTAACATACAGGGAGTCTCCAAATACGAATCCTTAAAACCGCGTACCACACACAATACTGAAAATGACGTTTCCAAATACGACGAACTGCGTTTACAGCAATGTCAATCCACCGAAAATGACGGTTATGAAACGCCTGTTTCGAATGCAAGGGCACTTCCGGTTGTACCTGCCAGGGTGTCGTACCAGGATGCAACAGTAGGAAGAAAATATTCCGGAGACAAAATTCCTGTGTACCAGTGAAATACTTCAATAATGCCGTTTACCACACGAAGAAATATTTTTAAACATCTGTATAAAACGACTTTTAAGAGTATTGAGCCAAAAGGGAGAAATTTATCAATATAATCAATATTTCCTTTGCCACAATGTTTTCAATTCTACCCAATAACTTTGAGATATTTCTTATTTTTTACTCGATATTTCCATATTGCCTGCTACAGATATGTTGTATGTGGAAAATATTAAACCTTGGTATCAGAGAGGACGAACCAAAACAGTTTGATAAGGATGTAAATAATTGGAGACTATAAAATGAATAGAGGATATTACATGAGTGGTCATTCAATACGGAATTTATTAAACGAGTTTTCTGAAATTGATAAGAACGAGCCTTGGCGAGTTTTTATCACTTTTAGAAAACGAGTTTAATAAATTTCGTATTGAATGACCACGAATGTAATGTTCTTTTTATATCATAAATACTAATTTTATAATTTACAGCGCTATATCCATATAAACGTCGCTATAAAGCGCGCGTATTTACAACGCTAAACGTTACGTTATGACGTCACGTTACGTAGCATTGTTATTACACTAGTTGAATACGAAATTTATTCAACGGCTTTATTACACTCCGGCGACGTCATTTATGATATAAAAAAACCTATCAGAGAAAGTTGATGCAAGGTATCAATGACGCTGGGTTAGATCATCAGGGTTGGGGGTTAAGTAAAAAGTTATCATACGTTGTTCGAGGAAGTGGACTGATCGTAAAAAGTTTTCAGGGGTAACAATGGCTTGACATTTCTTGCTGAAAGAAACTTTACTCTAAAATATAAGTATAATAAGCAGCACCAACGGCGTATCTATTGTGTATCCGGCTACTAGTTCTGTCCGAATATAAAATATTGATTTGTAAAATATTATCTCAGTACTGAGATGTCCAATACTCAAAGTATGAAAGCTTTCAATCTACAATTTTGTGAACAAAAAATAAAAGTAATTGATTTTCAAATTCGATACTTTCTCGATGACACATTGTGGAATTGGCAACTGTTGAATATGGCCATTTTTCAAAAGTATTTAGTATATTTCTCAAAATAATCACAAAAGATGATCCTTGTATATATATATATATATATATATCCATATCTTATGTCCAAATTAAATTTGTTGAACCCTTCAAACCATTTTACCAATCTAATAATAACAGGAACTAGATTAGAAACAGTCCATACATTTTATTATTTTAGAGATGCATTAACATTTGATGAAATCTACACATATCGAGACATCTTTTTGTACCTGAAAAGAACGTTCAGTAAGGTGGGGCTACTAGTCAAAAAATAAATTGACATCATCTAATGCTGATATTGTAATGATACTTCAACATAAGGGTCTGCTGCCAGTCTAATTTGGGACAAGTAATTAAGTATGTGCTATCTTAAATAGGATGAAATAAACTGAAATACGAGATTAATAAAATAAAAACTTAAAACATTGGAAAACAAAAGTTATTTTTCAATTTGTTCAAAACTAAGTGTTTTTAAACAATCGCAACTGTAATATTTTAAAGGTATTTACATTTAGGTTAATAACAACTAGACTCGTTAGAACCAATTGCTGTAGTAGGCGAAATCCGAAGACACTCATCGTTTTGAGACTGGAATCTAGACTATCGACATCGAATTACTTAACATCTGTCTTTTCTATATAAGCTCTCCGTTTCTGAACACTATCTCAGGTTCAGAGAGATGTCTTGGTAGTTGCAGATCGGATCTAATGTCAGTGAAAGTGGATGATCTGTGGAATATTTTTTTAAAAATGAATGGACTATTGCCACCTTATACCCATGTTGTACCTTTCGAACAGCTGAATAGTTATTGTCTGAAAATCAAAAGGCGGTAACTTGTTTGCATATCAGCCGTAAAATGGATTTGATTCGACATCACTTACACAAAAGAAAGAACTCGAAAGATATCTTATGTTAAAATATATGAATTACATGATTAAAAATTAAAATGTATTTTTACGCTGTCAACATGACGTGATCACGCGCGACATGCATGGACAAATTAAAGCAGTATGTGCAAACTTAGAGTTTCCGCAGGTGTAATTATGATTGCGATTTCAAAATTTAATTTGAATTGATGAATTCAAATTTGAAAGGGACAGTGCTGTGTATATTGTCTTAGCTAATTAACTCATGAATGAAAGTGTATCCACTCAAACCCACGCCCCGTAGCTAGTGTATCATATTTATATATAACCCATGTATTTCATGTTAATCTTTGTAGTATTAAATATTCTGCTAAGCTATGTGGTTGTTCCTTCATTTAATGTTGTACACATAGACAATAAATTGGTGCCGAGGATGAGATTGAGTACCGCTATAAATGAAAATGATTATGTTAAATGGAGTTATTGTTGACATTGTAACTTAATGACTAATGCACCTGTAACGATTCTTGCGGCCTCTATTTGAACTGCCTCAATGTCGTTCTTAAGTTCCTGAGAACAGTTGTCCCATAAAGTATCACCATACTCTAAAACGGGTCGAATAACGGAAATGTACATTCTCTCTAAACTGGCCCGGGATAACACAAACTTAAGGGAACGAAATAATCCAATACGTTTCCACGCTTTATCGGTTGTAGCTTAAATATGAACATTCTATTTAGCATCATCAGAAAGAGTAAGACCTAGATGATTATGGTTAGTGACTTTTCTTATTGGGACGTTATCAATGACCAGCGCTGGATGATGTGGCTTGTTGCGCTTTCGCGAAAATATCAATGATTCGTTTTTTGCTGGGTTAAAAGAAACCACCTCTTTGACCATGAAAGGATATCAGAAAGATTAGAGTTAAGAGCAACAGAGGATTGTGTGGGATCGTCGACAAGAAAGTAGATACTGGTATCATCAGCAAAACGGTGGACATAGGCTTTGATGTCTAAAACAATGTCATTGATATAAATCAATAACTGTGCAATACTGACAGACTTATTAGCGAACTCCGTTGGGACACTATGTCCGATCGTAGAAGAAAACATCGTCTCACTATGTTTTACAAAGTTAAGAATCATTTTACCCCCTTCTTATCTTTCGGCCCTTGTTCCCCAACAAAATATGCCAGCTTACAATATGTGTTCTACACATGATATTACCGCTACACACATGGTACCAAGCTTTATGGTACCTCGTTCCTACCATAAACTATCCGTGAGTGGAATGAACTCTCTCCCGATGTCCGCACCTCGCCATCCCTACCTTCTTTTAAAAACAAGATACACGGCGTATGAAAGAAGTCTAACCCTATATATAACGTCGGTGTTTCGAAGCAACAAATCATCCATGCGCATTTAAGATTAAGATGCAGCTCACTTATTTTGACCTGTATCGCCGCAATATCGTTAAAACTGACCTTTGTGCTTGTGGTAGTGCAGAGACAGCAGCTATTTTCCTATTCACTGTCCATCATATCGTACTTCCCGCAACTCCAATCTTCCATGTCCACCTATTATCAACTGTCTTCCCTTTGGCGACGAGCGTTTATCGTTCGAATCAAACAAGGGAATCTTTCTTAATGTCCAGAAATAGATTAATGCAACCAAGATATTTATTACTGGATAAGGATTGTCGTGTACGTATCGTTTGCTGCTGGGGACTCTGGGTGTGACATAACAGTAATGATATTATAAAGAAACTTGTAACCTAAAGTAAGATTTATTGAGACAACAGTATAATCTAATTTCAATAATCATATATTATGCAAACGCGCAGTATCATATCAATACGCCATGCAATTTTAAATATGATGCAAATTTGTCTGCGGAAAGGAATTTGTATAAATGTCTATGACGCTTGCTTTCCAAGCCTATGTACATGACATGTATTACATATATACTGATGTGTAACTATTTATCATTAAAATATGTTTAGACTATTGACTAATACATTCACGATCGGAACAAATTAAAGGAGTATGTGCACACTTTCAGCACGTGTATTATGATTGCGATTATAAAATTGAATTTGAATTGATGACTTAACACTTGAAGGGGGAGAGTCTTGTGTATATTATCTTAACAAATGAAATCATGAATGAAAGTGTATCCACCCAAAGCCAATCCTCTTAGTGTAACATATTTCTATTTAACCCATGCATTTCATGTTAATCTTTGTAGTATTAAATATATTCTACTAAGCTATACAGTTGTTCCTTCATGTAATGTTGTATACAAACACAACACGGCTCTTATGTTTATAATTTCAAAATTCATTCACATCGTGGTGCAAAATCGCTAGGACGGTATAAATATCGATAGATAAGGTGCATCGTGAAAAACACTACAGAGTAAAAAGTACCACCGATCGATCTATAAGTACCTTCGGATCAACAACTTCTACAACCTGCTCATTGGATATTCACACTTATTGAGAATTTGACAGAATAAAAAGCACGGCATGTATTTGTTCACCTATGTTATGGAAAAATAACATGTTCGGTTGTTTTGAGGCAGCTGTGACTTTATAAAGCCATGCAAGACTGACCCTAAAATTTAGATTATTTTGTATTAACGTACTTTACTGTCAAATAATCTCCAGGCACGGAACATTCATTAATGCTCTTGTATAGCACATTGTAAATATTATTTTGTTTATCGAATGAATCATGTTAATTTTAAAAGTATTAAAAAGTGTTTTTAGTAACAAGAAAATGTAGAAACAGATTGTTTATTTTTTACTTTGATAATTTTTTATTGTAATTTCAATATAGTTTTCAATGTTATGCAGCGTTCTGTTGATTTTGATATAGAATGCATTGTGATAAATGCATCAATGAGTGTGTAAACTATGCAACGACCTCTGTGAAATACCGCCAGTCAAATAAAAGTTTTTGCGATAGACCCCCATTCTGTGTATACAATAGTGTGCATTCAACTCAAATATTATTCAATTAATGAAAATAACAAGGTCTTCTTGTGAAGTAAGTGTATGTGATAAAAACAATGTGATCTGTGATCCTTGTCCTAATGTATTCCGTGATCTGCAGTTAGCCTCTTGCTGGCAGCACTTTAAGTGATTTGATTTTATATCAGAATCAGAATCAGAATCTTTATTTTCATTTGACTTGAACAAAATGTTCATCGTCATATACATAATTATAATTATTTACATACATGTAACAAAAAGCAATTGTTTAATATATATTCATGGAATAACAAATTTTAATATTAATTTGATTATAGATAAAGATGTTGTAGGCGGAAGTAACCATAATGTGTTAATGTTTTTGATTTAAAAATGTTTTAGAATAGATAGACTTTTCCGTTTCTTTAATTTTCAAAAATATAACAAACCACACGCGCATGTCAGCAAGGGTATCCTTCGTTATTTAACCGGACAGCCCCACTGATATGTGCTTCCGGTTGGTGATGGTCGTGAAAAACTTCGCTCCGAAAAGAAACCAACTTGTAAGCTGAAGTTCTGGTATAAAGACTGTATCAGGAGGGGAATTTTGGATGCACTATTCTGTAATATCTCTGACTTGTGAAATCATGACTTAAGTAAGTTAGAATGAGACTGAAATTTTGTTATTTTCTCGCTTTGCTTATAATCATGGGTGGGGTAATTGTTTACCTTATTTACCAGGCACCCTGGGGGCATGAATGAATTTTTTTCACGCTTGAGTGATCACTGAACAGTTAAGTGTTCACTATGGAACGTAAATCGAGAAAGGGACGTAATCCATACAGTTCTCAAACAACAACCACGTCACAACAAGACGAACCTGATTTAAATTGTGAACATTCCCAGACTATATTAGAACACTCAGGGAATTCAGATTTACTCACTTGCGGCCAGAGGGATACTAATGATTACTCTTTAGTGATACAATTATGTGAATTGTCATGTAATCTGACCAAAGACCTATTCATCAATCAAATTCTATCTGATTATTCGGATCTTGAGGATGTTAGACTTAGAATTTTTGAGGCTGTTAAAGCATCAGAGGGGTATCCGTATGATCCTACCGCGGATATGAAACGAAGGGAGAATGCTTACGGGGGCGAAAGCAAAATCCAAAAATTAGCCAAAGATATATATAGTTTAGCGCAAGTTCTAGAAGGTGCGGAATTTAACGAAATACGAGATATTCTAAGTACTTCAAATCATAAGAGTACAAATTTAGATAGCAGTATTCTAAATAGTGGAATAACAAATAATTCAGAAATAGAGTGTTTGAAAACAGTGATCAATTCCATGAAAGCAGATATTTTAGCCCTCAAACAGAAAAACATTGACTTAGACTCAAACTTAAAAGAAGAAGTAAAAAAGCTACACGAATCAGTGAAGAGTATACAAACTGACCTTCAAATGGACATGTCAGACATGAGGGAAGAAATACGCACTAACGCACAGTCTATAGGCAGGATTGTAGACGACCGAAGCAATGGAAATGCATCATTGAAAAGTGAAATCAGGCTCCTGAAGGATGATATCAAAGACATTCAAGATAATTTGTCAAACAAGGCAGAGAATAAGAGAATTGAAACTTTAAATGAAAAACATGCACAGTTGATGAAACGTGTCGGGAAATTGGAAAAGAGTGACAAAAATAACACTAATCTCATAAACTCTTCATCCGGAAAACAAAGTGAAAAAAGTGAGGCTGATAATTCTGCTCAAAATTCTTCTACATTAGAAAAGAGTTATACGAATGATCAAACTACACCTGATAATACTATTGAAACCATAGACAGATCATATGCTGAAGTATTACTTATACAATCTGATCCAACACCAATGCCCACACAAAGGAGAGTGAACCAACACAGTGCCAGCAGATCGCACGCAGAGGTGCAACTAGACCTTACTGAACAGGTATCTCCTCGTATCAATCGGAGAAACGATTATCACAGAGAGAGTCAGGATGAGTTGTCTGCGGATGTAGATCGGCGTGCTCCCACATATACACGTCCTCGGAATGATAATGGAGGAATACAGCGGGGAAGGGGTTCGAATCGTTCAGTTAATGATAAAAGTAATGCAAACAAGAGTACTGTGGAAAATGATGAAAATGATGATGATGGAAACTTTGATAAGTACGTACGTCGTCGTGTTAAGAGATTTTATGTCGGAGGATTTAATAACACCATAACAACAGATAAATTAATTAGTTATGTGGAAAAGAGAGGTGTGACAGTTACGTGGGTCACTATATTTCCAATGAGACGTAGTCATCGCGTGCTCATCAGACTCAACGTTGAAGACAACGACAATAGTGACTTTGTTTTAAACAATACATTTTGGCCGCGTCATGTAATGTGCAAACTGTGGATGACAAAAAATGTCAGAGAACGCCTCAGTCCAAGAGACAATAATCGGCATAATGAACCTGAATATGACAATAATGACAGATACCAGTATAATGAACATGATGATGATTATTATAATGATAATCGTAATGATAACTACGACAAGTATTCTAAATACTGATTATCTTACTAGTACATATATATGTTACTTATGTGTCATACAATTTTATTTTATGTATTTATGAATTATTTTAGCTTGTTAACATGGAATGCAACTGGCATTATGTCTAGTAGCCTGTATTTAGGCGAAATATTACGTTTACATAATATCGGTGTGTGTGGTATTTCTGAAACCTGGCTATATCCTTGGGAAAGCCATTTCATAAATACCATTCATACCGACTATACAGGTATAAGTGCATCTGCACTTGACTCTACAACGAATTATGTTAACAGTAGAAACGTCAGAAAAGGCGGGGTTGCTCTTTTATGGAAAACATCGATGAACTCAAATATACAGGTTTTAGATATTGAGGATGATCGTATTGTAGGAATATGTTTGCAGTATGATGCTAACACTTGTTATTTTATTTTTCAAATATATTTACCCAGCAGTAATCATAGCTATGAGTATTTTGTTGAATACATGGAAAAATTGCACGATATTTATAATTCATATTCTGACTATGGAAGAGTCTTCATAATGGGTGATTTTAACGCGCATTTGAATGGCACTTTGTATATTAAGCCACTAAATAAACGTAGTAACTGTATGTTAGAGTTAATGAAAACACATTGTCTTGTTGCAGTTTTGCCGATATGCTCAGGTGCATCATCTTCATTTGTATCATATGACTTAAAAAATCAATCACTAATAGATCATATTTTATTACCACTCGATATGATTGATACTGTTGTTTCATGTAAGATTTTTAATGATAATTGCCTTAATGTTTCAAATCACAGGCCTGTTATGGTGGAATTGAAATTGCCCAATAGTTATATATCTCATACCGAAGATATATCATTACGCATTAAGTGGAAAAGTGTCAATGCCTCGCAAATAGAACTTTTTGAGCAATATTTGAATGAGCAATTAATGGATAGCTCAATGCAATTTGACATACTTATTAATAAGGATAATTGTAAAACTATCATTACTGATATGTATGACAAGTTATATAACCTGATACAATGTATCTCATCATCTGTATTTACTGTATCAAAGTATAGAAAGTATCTAAAACCATTTTGGAATGCTGAACTGAAAAACCTACATTATAACATGCGTGTGAAGAGACGTGAATGGGCGAACAATGGGAAACCTAGAGATCTAGAAAATTGTCTGTATAATGAATATAAGGAGGCAAAGCGAATATTCAGACATAAACATAGATTTTATGCCGAAAATTATCTTTGCTCCCTTAATGATGGCTTAGATAAAGCAGCCGACTTAGATCCGGGCACATTTTGGAGACTATACGGTAATAGAACGGGAAAAGGAGGTACACAAGCATATCAGGGAGCTATGAAATTTAACAATCAGTCGTATCGAAATCCGGGTGAAATTGCTAAACAATGGGGGTGTTTTTCAGTAATATTTATACTTTTAGATCCGATCCGGATTCTGCCGATAATTCTTTCATCGAAAAAATAGACGAAAATGTGTCACATATTAAATATGGCGACAGCTTTTCTAATGCCTGTCGATTTAACATTGATGACATCACAAAAGCCGTCTCTACACTGAGCAAAAATAAAGCATGTTCACATGATTGTATTTATAAAGAACATGTTATATATGGGGGTAAAACGCTTCACTCTTTTTTGCTGAAACTGTACAACTACATGTTTAAATTTTCCTATATTCCTAAAAAAATTAAATTTGGTCTTATTGTTACACTGTTTAAAGGTGGAAAAAAGAGGAAGGATGACCCAAACAATTATAGAGCTATTACTCTGTCGTCTGCTATTTTAAAACTATACGAGGCCTTACTTTTAGATGTTGTCAAATCAGATATCAATGTCAGCTTAAACCCTTTACAGTTTGGATTTCAAAAGGGTGTGAGCTGTACAATGACATCCTTCTTACTGAAAGAATGTATCTGCTATGCAAGAGAAAATGGAAGCAAACTGTATGCCTGCTTCTTAGATATTAAAAAAGCATTCGATAAGGTTTGGCACAATGGACTGTTCCATAAACTGCATGAAATGGGAGTAGGTACTGCTACCCTTAAGTCCGTAATTAGTTTGTATGATGAATCTGAATCATATGTTCTGTTCAGAGGATATAAATCAGATCCATTTAACGTAACGGTCGGGACCAGACAAGGGGGGCTGAGCTCACCATTTTTCTACCTTTGTTTTATAAATGGACTACTCTGTACGTTAGATAATAGTCGGTACGGTCTTGTCATGCAGGATACTAATATACCATGCATTACCTCAGCTGATGATATGGTTTTACTCAGTTTGTCGAAGAAAGGTCTTGATCGATTATTAAATATTTGTCATTTATATTCTAAAAAGTGGATATTCGAGTATAATCCACAGAAATGTTCTGTCATTGTTTTTAACGAAAGCAAACATGATTATTCAAATTCTACTAGAAAATGGTCAATCGGATGCCACACTTTACATGAAACTGTAAACTATACTCACTTAGGTGTTGTTTGCAATAAGTATATGACTAATGCCGAAATTGTTAAAGATATCTGTTCAAAGATAAGAGGATCATTCATGTCTCTGTTTAGAATTGGTCTGAATGAAAAAGGGTTTCACCCCTTTACATGTAAAAAGCTGTATGACACCATAGTTCTTTCTGGGGGACTTTTTGGTTGTGAAATACTATTTTCCTTAAAATCATCAGAATTGCTACAGCTAGAGAGATGTCATAGATTTTGCTTAAAAAGAATTCAAGGCATAGACAAATTTGCAAGAACTGATATTGTCTTAGGCATGTTACAAATATTAAATATGGAATGCATTATTGATAAACGTAAGTTAAACTTGTTCGGTCAACTCTGCATACTGAATCCTAATAACATTATTAAGGTAATTTTTATAAAACGGCTGTGTAGTTTCTGCTTGTCAAACTGTACCCAGGCTGGATATTTTTCAGATATTTTCTTCATACTTAAAAAATATGGGCTTACTAATTATTTGTTTTCTTATTACAACGATGGTATATACCCAAAACGTCTGAAATGGAAAAGTACAATAAAACAGACTGTTAATGCATTTTTCACTGAGCACTGGTTATATAGAGTTAACAGTGATCCGGACCTTTACTTATTTGCTAAAATTCATCCAGCTTTCTGTGAAAGCATATTTTGGCATATAAGTAAATGCAAATACAAATATAAACGACACTGCAGAAATATCATTAAAATTATTTCTGCTCTGGGCAGTTATAATGCTAATAAACTCTGCAGTAAATGTGGGTCATTTTACAATAATGAAGCTCTACACTGCTTAATACATTGTATATCTGTACAAGAAATTAGAAGCAAAGCAATGGATGCCTTGTTTTATACATATGGTATCGAGGTATATAATTATTTCTACTCATCTAGTGACGATATCAAACTATGTATTTTACTCGGAGGTCCAATACCAGAGTTTACAGAACTTTTACATGTCTGTCATATTGACTTCATAATATTGATGGTATATTACATTGATCGTATGTGGTCAATATTTCATGGCTAAATTTAATGATGGACATTCCATACTGTCCCATGCCTGAGTACAGCTGTACATGCTATGACACTTTTTGTTTTTTTTGTTTTTCCACATTTTATTAATACATTGTAATTGATTATTATGTTCATGTAACTCTCCTTTGTAATTTGGAGGAAATAAAGATATGAATGAATGAATGGCAGCACTTTAAGTGATTTGATTTTATATCAGAATCAGAATCAGAATCTTTATTTTCATTTGACTTGAACAAAATGTTCATCGTCATATACATAATTATAATTATTTACATACATGTAACAAAAAGCAATTGTTTAATATATATTCATGGAATAACAAATTTTAATATTAATTTGATTATAGATAAAGATGTTGTAGGCGGAAGTAACCATAATGTGTTAATGTTTTTGATTTAAAAATGTTTTAGAATAGATAGACTTTTCCGTTTCTTTAATTTTCAAAAATATAACAAACCACACGCGCATGTCAGCAAGGGTATCCTTCGTTATTTAACCGGACAGCCCCACTGACACGCATCGCGGCTATATGTGAGCTTATTTACACAAGAAGATAAAACATCAAATATCATATATTGTTCACACGCGCACACTGAGTATTCCGTGAACTGCAGTTAGCCCCTAGCTGGCAGCACTTTGAGTGATTTGATTTTATATCAGAAGACGTGACATTTCATCACGTTTTGAGCGGTCAGTTGCGGTCAACTGTCTGATGACTACAAACATTAGATCACGAAGTTTTTGAATTTCAAACGTAAATGTTTTTAAACCCTTTTCCACGAATAGAGTGACGGACACATGTTGACGCATCTGCAGCAGACGACTTTAGAAATCATTGTGCTAATATTGAGCAATTTCAGCTCTCGTCGACCTATTCCATCACCCGGACTACGAATCCGCTGTGGTCGAGTGGTTAGCGTCGGGGATTTCGAAACCTGGTGTCCCGGGTTCGATCCCCAGTCGCGGCACTACGGTTATGGTGGAGTACCCTTGGGCAAGGCACATTTTCTAGCCTAGTACTGGTTTGTTTACCCAGGGATCATGAATAATTAAATTTAGTTGCGCGCTAAATGACCTTAGCTGTCGATGCGCCATAAAACAATATACATTCATATTCATATTCATCACCCGGACTTTTGAAATAGGTGTTAAACACCATTCAAGCAAAGCATACATACCAGGTATAAATTTGCAAAAGCATGAGGATAACTTTTTGTTTCAGTATATGAATACAGTTCCTTTGAGTAAATGTATGTTTATAATAACCAAGACAGGGACAATAAAGATTGACCAATTAATTCATAGTTTTTATTTTATTAGGCTCAAGGATTAAAACCTGTAGATGTTTAATCTTTTAGAAAAACTGACCACATGTTCAAACTCATACCACATGGTCAAACTCACACCACTATTTAATTACGTACATGTAGCCGGGACATACTAAGTGGTGCCTTATTCGCAGGTCTGAAACGATATCTTCTTGCCTCTACACATCAGTCGACGCCTCTACACACTTAGTTATTTCAGAGTTGTCCATATTTGCTATTTACTCATAGATTGTTCTCGACAGCCAGTGAAGAAGGGTTATGGCCTGACTTTACGCGTATTTAAATTGGTCGTTATTGATATTAATTTCACATCCTCTGTAGGTCGGTATTCCCATGACGTGGGACATCTAGTATCGCTCGACGTCGTGACTTGATGTTATTTTGATACACTATATAAAGCAGAGTTTTGGTCTTGGAAAGTCAGTTCTGAAAGTAAGAAACTTGAGAAAAACTCATTAAAATGAAAACTACTCTTTGTCTCGCTGTCTTGTGCGCATTCGTTGGTAAGAAAACATTCACTATAATTATTGTACATGTAGTATAACTTTTCAGAAATCAAAATATTGATATATTTAAAAGTCAATTGTGTATCTGGAACTATTTTGCTAGACTATTTCTTTACTTTTTTATCTAATATTTAGTTATGTATTTCTGTATTCATTCATTGTTTTTGTATTCGTTCATGTATTTATATACTTTAATTATTAGATGAATTGGTTAAGGTAGCATATCTACTAGTTGAAGTATGAGCGAATAAAGTATGTAATTTACACGAATAAGTATGTAATTTACACGTGTAATTTACACGAATACGTAAATAAAGTAAGTATCCTCAATGAATAAAGTATGTAATTTACATGAATAAGTATGTTACTTACATAAATAAAGTAAGTATCCTCAATGAATAAAGTATGTAATTTAAATGAATACGTATGTTACTTTCATAAATAAAGTAAGTATCCTCAATGAATAAGTATGTAATTTACATGAATAAGTATGTTACTTACATAAATAAAGTAAGTATCCTCAATGAATAAAGTATGTAATTTAAATGAATAAGTATGTTACATTCATAAATAAAGTAAGTATCCTCAATGAATAAAGTATGTAATTTACATGATTAAAATATGTATTTTCAATGAATAAAGTATATATCTTACATGATTAAAATATATGTATTTTCAATGAATTAAGTATGTAACTAACATGACTAAAATATGTATCTTACACGAATAAAGTATGTATTTTCGATGAATTAAGTATGTTTCTTCGACGATTAAAGTATGTATCTTACATTACCTTTTTCTCTAGCTCTGTCTCTCGGAGAACAATGCAGAACTGAGGCTGAGTGCAGTCACGTGTCATGCCCAGAAAATGATTACATCTTAGAGTGTGAACAACGTCAGTGTACATGTACCCACAGTAAGTCAGTTATTTCATAGTGGACACATCATACAATCAACGACTTTTGACAATTTACGACCAGCGAAGATCCAGATCGGTCTACGCCTCCGTGAAGTCTGATCCGTATATTCTCTGTTCACCTTCTAGCCGTGCAAGCATCCCGGAAGCCTCTGTCGAATGGTTATGACCGAAATCCCATTATACACATAATGGATTTCGTTCGTCAGTGCTAACTAATGCTGTCACACTTCGTCTTTTCTATCAGTGTCAAACTTCGTATTTTCTATCCGTTTTAAACTTCGTATTTTCTATCAGTGTCAAACTTCGTGTTTTCTAATGCCTATACTCAGCACAGGGCGACCCATCAGACACGCCCGGAAGAAACGATCAAACGTCAGAAGGACGGTTTTAGTGTGATGTGAATCACGCATTAGTAAGCAGTAATCATCTTCAGCTATGGGGTATTTGTGGACAGTATAGATCCATATCACCCCACTCATCCCCTTTACTCACATAATGTTGAAATTAACACGCAGACGTATTTCGACGCGCAATGTTTTAATACATTGTTGTAATGACACTCATGGCATTTAAGCTTGTGTATAAAAACACAAACATAAATGTCATACAAGATTATTAAACTCACCAAGATTTGAATGACATTCTTTTTGACTAAATATAACACTGACGATGCGTCAGTGTTATATTTAGTCAAAAAGAATGTCATTCAAATCTTGGTGAGTTTAATAATCTTGTATGACATTTATGTTTGTGTTTTTATACACAAGCTTAAATGCCATGAGTGTCATTACAACAATGTATTAAAACATTGCGCGTCGAAATACGTCTGCGTGTTAATTTCAACATTATGTGAGTAAAGGGGATGAGTGGGGTGATATGAACAGACGATTTTTAAAAACATTGTGGCAAAAATATGCTTAGTTCATGCTTTGACGCAAAGTTGACATATATAGACATTTTGCAACAAAGGTTTAATAGTGAAACTTGATATATATAATTTAAATGTTAAAACAGTGAGTTTATCAGAATATAGTTCTCAAGTTAACAAGTAGTCAATCTGGACAATAAATATTAACAAACCGAACACAATAGTGTTAACAACCTTGACAGTAATGTAGTGTTAACAAATTGGACAATATAGTGTTGACAAACTAGACAATATAGCGTTGACAAACTATAGTGTTGACAAACTAGACAATATAGTGCTGACAAACTAGACAATATAGTGTTGACAAACTAGACAATATAGTGTTGACAAACTAGACAATACAGAGTTGTCAAACTGGTGTATATTTTTATTCCAACTATTTCAGCAACGGCAACATGCATTGCCCAGACTGATTGCGGATCTAAGGACGGCAATTGCAGAAGTACTTGGCATTGCGTTGATGGGAAATGCCGATGTGGATTCGGTATTGGTCGATAAATGTATTACGATGTTTGGATGGATTATTGTATTGCAAATTGTTGTGTTTGAAATAAAAAATCTGAAATCTTAATCATTGCCATGGTTATTGTTATAACGTCCCGTCCACATACAAAAATATCTTTCAAATCAAAGTACTGAGAATACTGATATTCAATGAATTGTTTCGATAGTGTGAAAATAAATTCACTTGGCAAGCCGGACTACATTATTCGGACCATTGCAGGTGCAAATAGGTGGAAACAGTAAATGCGAGAATGTTCATGTAATTATGCTCGCTATGGACACGACCCCATATATAACTGAGCCGTCCGGCGCGAGAAAACCAACATTGTGGACTCTGAGTAAAATATCGAACCGGATCAGCCTGAGCAGCGCAGGCGAACCCGGATAGACACTTTTCGCCTCCTGTGGATTTACTGTTTCGTGAATCACTACTCTATACCTCTATCCCCCTGAGACAGAATGTGTCGACCCGGATCAGTCTACGCGGACTACACAGGGGATAAGCTTTGATTAAGCTTCAGTGCTTTGATTAAGTCAAGGTGTCTGGATTTCATAACACTTTTCGAATAGTCTATATCTACAAGACGCTTCCAGTATGAGTGGTATAAATAAATCAATACACTTCAAGAGCTAAGAAAGTGGATGTAGTCTTTTAGTATTGACTATGATCTTTTTCAGTTTTGTCTCATAAATTCTTCAAATCAGTGGTGCAAACGTCTTTTCACACCTCTACATCTCACTCTTTCAAAATATTGGGATTTGAAATCAATTCAAAAGCATTGCATTAAATTGTTCACCTTTGCTCGGTGAAACCCTATTAGAAAATGATTAGTTTGCTTGTATGCTGTTTTTGTTAGACTTCTGGGATAAAAATGTTATCGGAAGTTAGCACCTTGCTGTCAGCTTTGATTAATTCTATGCAACGCATCTGGAGTATAAACAAATATCAGCTCAATATTTCATTTTTAGAAATTTAACGAAGTATTTGCAGCCATCTTTAAAACAGAATCAGAAATCAGAGCTGAAGGTCATTTAAGATTATTTCGTGTATATGATGCGTATACGAGATGGTCCGTATGGGTTGTCAATTCATTAATAGAATTTAGCTTTTTGTCGACGATTTGGAGTTTATTATGCCAAATGCGAATGCTCTGGAAAGTCTTTGCATAAACACATTATAACCTGAATCCTGACTGCGTCAAAGGTCAAACAAAGCAGATGTAATATCTGACAAACGAGGTTGGTTAAAGAGGAATGTCGCTTGTCGCATTGACAAACAAGGTTCGTTAAAGAGGAATGTCGCTTGCCGCATTGACAAACAAGGTCGGTTAAAGAGGAATGTCGCTTGTCGCATTGACAAACAAGGTTGTTAAAGAGGAATGTTGCTTGTCGCATTGACAAACAAGGTTGGTTAAAGACGAATACCGCTTGTTGCATTGACAAACAGGGTTGGTTAAAGACGAATGTTATCGCATTGACAAACAATGTTGGTTAAAGAGGAATGTCGCTTGTCACATTGACAAACAAGGTTGGTTAAAGAGGAATGTCGCTTGTCGCATTGACAAACAAGGTTGGTTAAAGAGGAATGTCGCTTGTCACATTGACAAACAAGGTTGGTAAAAGAGTAATGTCGCTTGTCGCATTGACAAACAAGGTTGGTTAAAGAGGAATGTCGCTTGTCGCATTGACAAACAAGGTTGGTTAAAGAGGAATGTCGCATGTCGCATTGACAAACAAGGTTGTTAAAGAGGAATGTTGCTTGTCGCATTGACAAACAAGGTTGGTTAAAGACGAATACCGCTTGTTGCATTGACAAACAGGGTTGGTTAAAGACGAATGTTATCGCATTGACAGACAATGTTGGTTAAAGAGGAATGTCGCTTGTCACATTGACAAACAAGGTTGGTTAAAGAGGAATGTCGCTTGTCGCATTGACAAACAAGGTTGGTTAAAGAGGAATGTCGCTTGTCGCATTGACAAATAAGGTTGGTTAAAGAGGAATGTCGCTTGTCGCATTGACAAACGTCGTAACACATAACCCAAGGAATGGCTGTTTGCTAATCTCAGTCTATACTGATCACACACAATGCGTTAATTATGGTTAATGTAAATACTGCTATATTAAGGTTTGACTTTTCGTCACTTTGGATACTTCTTATTCCTAATTAGTCGCCGGGCAGGAGCCCGCGACTTCTATTTTTAATAGGTTTTCTGAAATCACATGGGAGGGGGGATTATTATTAGAAAGAAACACATTTAGATGTCTTGAACATATTACAATTGTGTTTGTTTAAAAACACTAAGTAATGACACATCTAAAATGAAATAAATTTTCCGATGTTTTAGGTATTTTCAATTTCTTTATTTTGACTCGCATTTATGTTTTTTTGTTTTATTTACGAAGACAAAACAGTCCCTATTAGCTAGACTGCTATACTTTATTTTACACTATATACTACATGTAATCAAAAGTCGATAACTACAAACCTTTACGTCGCAGTCTAATTTGTTTACTTACGAGCACCTGCGTGACTCGCGAATACCAACTGCGTAGATCAATCTCCTTTGCAGAGAGCCGCTCTTTACACTCACTTACAAATAGTAAATTATAGGTGATTTAAAATGTTTATTTGGTTCGAAACAAATGAAGAAAAGAACAAACCGAGATAAAACTGGTTTTAATGGAAAAATGACTTTGAACGAACACTCTCTGCCTATAAAGAGAGTTTCAAGAACGACACCTCTGCGAATAAGAAAGAATCGGGTCTTTCGTACAAAATTAGTTCGTCCTTGACAATTTTAAATGTGTCATTTAATTCCCTAAAGGCATATTGCTTCCGATCTGCATATTATTGTTATGCATCATTGACACAGGGGCGCTCATCATAATATAATTTTAAAACATGAGTAGTTTGTTGTTTTCATTATAAAAAAGGAAGGAAAGAATTAAAATAAATTAACATGTTGTAGGGCTAAGTTTATGTTCGAAATTAAGTTTAAATTATACAACAATTTCAATGAGATTTAACTGTTTAGTTGATATTATATTTCGAAGGTGAATTTATAAATATTGGACTACATTTCAACATTTGTTAAAGTATGATATAATTATGATGCTAAGCTAATATCATTTTGAGAAAAAGAGAAAACTCATGTCTTCAGCGATTTAACCCTTATCTCATTGTTTTAAAAGTAGATTGCTGCAAAGGTGTACACTGTTGACTTGAGGAAAGGTAAAATGACGTGCTATTGCATGCAAATCCTAAATTGTCTGTTTTGTGGTTTTATTGAAAAATAATAAAATTCAAATATTCTGACAAACATCTTGAAAAGGGTATGTGGAATTCACAAATCTTATAATTATTCCTTAATGAAAGCACTGTATACATACTAAGACTAATGATTGGCAAGATTACTCATTTCCATTACTGTTTATGATCAATAATTAGTTACTTTGGAATGGAGATTGATCATAAACAATGAAGGCTTCAATTATCATTCACTTTGTTGACAAAACAATGCAAGTTATGATACATTTTCACTTGACCCCACCCCTGATGTTCCAATATGCCCCTCAGTTGATAACTGTTTATTCAACTACTATAATGTTAGTGTTATGCATAACTGCACTATGGATATCCGGCGACATTGATGCTTTGCATCAATTTTCTCTTGTTGTTTACCCGATATGCTATTGTCGAGAAGCTCGTTTTGAAAGACATATGAACAAACATAACATCTGATACTTTAAAAGTATGACTATTGTCATGTATTATTTGTAATAGGCTGTAACAATAAAGGAAAGGGAGAAATTGTTCATTATATCCACAGTCTTACTAAACGTCTTTCCCTTATGTAAACGTTTTCTGACGCCAGTAGTAGACGATTTTTGAAATCATTGTGGCAAAAGGATTAATTGTAATTTCTCCATTTGTAACAATGATTTCAACTTAATTCAATAACCATACTATCAACTGTAGAGATTGTCTACAATTTAGACTTGTCTACTGCAGGTTTGTTCGTATGTGGTAAAATGATATCATGTGCCAAATGTCGTATGTATCACGGACCGCGTTAATATGAGTACACAAGTAATGAGGTTAGACTGTTGTATGTATCACGGACCGCGTTAATATGAGTACACAAGTAATGAGGTTAGACTGTTGTATACATCACGGACCGCGTTAATATGAGTACACAAGTAATGAGGTTAGACTGTTGTATACATCACGGACCGCGTTAATATGAGTACACAAGTAATGAGGTTAGACTGTTGTATATATCACGGACCGCGTTAATATGAGTACACAAGTAATGAGGTTAGACTGTTGTATACATCACGGACCGCGTTAATATGAGTACACAAGTAATGAGGTTAGACTGTTGTATATATCATGGACCGCGTTAATATGAGTACACAAGTAATGCGGTTAGACTGTTGTATACATCACGGACCGCGTTAATATGAGTACACAAGTAATGAGGTTATACTGTTGTATACATCACGGACCGCGATACTATGAGTACACAAGTAATGAGGTTAGACTGTTGTATACATCACGGACCGCGTTAATATGAGTACACAAGTAATGAGGTTAGACTGTTGTATACATCACGGACCGCGTTAATATGAGTACACAAGTAATGAGGTTAGACTGTTGTATACATCACGGACCGTGTTAATATGAGTACACAAGTAATGAGGTTAGACTGTTGTATAGATCACGGACCGCGATACTATGAGTACACAAGTAATGAAGTTATACTGTTGTATACATCACGGACCGTGTTAATATGAGTACACAAGTAATGAGGTTAGACTGTTGTATAGATCACGGACCGCGATACTATGAGTACACAAGTAATGAGGTTATACTGTTGTATACATCACGGACCGCGTTAGTATGAGTACACAAGTAATGAGGATAGACTGTTGTATACATCACGGACCGCGTTAATATAAGTACACAAGTAATGAGGTTAGACTGTTGTATACATCACGGACCGCGTTTATATGAGTACACAAGTAATGAGGTTAGACTGTTGTATACATCACGGACCGCGTTAATATGAGTACACAAGTAATGAGGTTAGACTGTTGTATACATCACGGACCGCGTTAATATGAGTACACAAGTAATGAGGTTAGACTGTTGTATAGATCACGGACCGCGATACTATGAGTACACAAGTAATGAGGTTAGACTGTTGTATACATCACGGACCGCGTTATTATGAGTACACAAGTAATGAGGATAGACTGTTGTATACATCACGGACCGCGTTAATATATGTACACAAGTAATGAGGTTAGACTGTTGTATACATCAAGGACCGCGTTTATATGAGTAAACAAGTAATGAGGTTAGACTGTTGTAAACATCACGGACCGCGTTAATATGAGTACACAAGTAATGAGGTTAGACTGTTGTATACATCACGGACCGCGTTAATATAAGTACACAAGTAATAAGGTTAGACTGTTGTATACATCACGGACTGCGTTAATATGAGTACACAAGTAATGAGGTTAGACTGTTGTATACATCACGGACCGCGTTAATATGAGTACACAAGTAATGAGGTTAGACTGTTGTATACATCACGGACCGCGATACTATGAGTACACAAGTAATGAGGTTAGACTGTTGTATACATCACGGACCGCGTTAATATGAGTACACAAGTAATGAGGTTAGACTGTTGTATACATCACGGACCGCGATACTATGAGTACACAAGTAATGAGGTTAGATTGTTGTATACATCACGGACCGCGTTAATATGAGTAAACAAGTAATGAGGTTAGATTGTTGTATACATCGCGGACCGCGATACTATGAGTACACAAGTAATGAGGTTAGACTGTTGTATACATCACGGACCGCGTTAATATGAGTAAACAAGTAATGAGGTTAGATTGTTGTATACATCACGGACCGCGTTAATATGAGTAAACAAGTAATGAGGTTAGACTGTTGTATACATCACGGACCGCGTTTAATATGAGTACACAAGTAATGAGGTTAGACTGTTGTATAGATCACGGACCGCGATACTATGAGTACACAAGTAATGAGGTTAGACTGTTGTATACATCACGGACCGCGTTAATATGAGTACACAAGTAATGAGGTTAGACTGTTGTATAGATCACGGACCGCGATACTATGAGTACACAAGTAATGAGGTTAGACTGTTGTATATATCACGGACCGCGTTAATATGAGTACACAAGTAATGAGGTAAGACTGTTGTATACATCACGGACCGCGATAATATGAGTACACAAGTAATGAGGTTAGACTGTTGTATACATCACGGACCGCGTTAATATGAGTACAAAAGTAATGAGGTTAGACTGTTGTATACATCACGGACCGCGTTAATATAAGTACACAAGTAATGAGGTTAGACTGTTGTATACATCACGGACCGCGTTAGTATGAGTACACAAGTAATGAAGTTAGACTGTTGTATACAGCACGAAAGCGACGTTAATATAAGTACACAAGTAATGAGGTTAGACTGTTGTATATATCATGGACCGCGTTAATATGAGTACACAAGTAATGAAGTTAGACTGTTGTATACATCACGGACCGCGTTAGTATGAGTACACAAGTAATGAAGTTAGACTGTTGTATATATCATGGACCGCATTAATATGAGTACACAAGTAATGAGGTTAGACTGTTGTATACAGCACGAAAGCGACGTTAATATAAGTACACAAGTAATGAGGTTAGACTGTTGTATACATCACAGACCGCGTTAATATGAGTACACAGTTAATGAGGTTAGACTGTTGTATACATCACGGACCGCGTTAATATGAGTACACAAGTAATGAGGATAGACTGTTGTATACATCACGGACCGCGTTATTATATGTACACAAGTAATGAGGTTAGACTGTTGTATACATCAAGGACCGCGTTTATATGAGTAAACAAGTAATGAGGTTAGACTGTTGTAAACATCACGGACCGCGTTAATATGAGTACACAAGTAATGAGGTTAGACTGTTGTATACTTCACGGACCGCGTTAATATAAGTACACAAGTAATAAGGTTAGACTGTTGTATACATCACGGACTGCGTTAATATGAGTACACAAGTAATGAGGTTAGACTGTTGTATACATCACGGACCGCGTTAATATGAGTACACAAGTAATGAGGTTAGACTGTTGTATACATCACGGACCGCGATACTATGAGTACACAAGTAATGAGGTTAGACTGTTGTATACATCAAGGACCGCGTTTATATGAGTAAACAAGTAATGAGGTTAGACTGTTGTAAACATCACGGACCGCGTTAATATGAGTACACAAGTAATGAGGTTAGACTGTTGTATACTTCACGGACCGCATTAATATAAGTACACAAGTAATAAGGTTAGACTGTTGTATACATCACGGACTGCGTTAATATGAGTACACAAGTAATGAGGTTAGACTGTTGTATACATCACGGACCGCGTTAATATGAGTACACAAGTAATGAGGTTAGACTGTTGTATACATCACGGACCGCGATACTATGAGTACACAAGTAATGAGGTTAGACTGTTGTATACATCACGGACCGCGTTAATATGAGTACACAAGTAATGAGGTTAGACTGTTGTATACATCACGGACCGCGATACTATGAGTACACAAGTAATGAGGTTAGACTGTTGTATACATCACGGACCGCGTTAGTATGAGTACACAAGTAATGAAGTTAGACTGTTGTATACAGCACAAAAGCGACGTTAATATAAGTACACAAGTAATGAGGTTAGACTGTTGTATACATCACGGACCGCGTTAATATGAGTACACAGTTAATGAGGTTAGACTGTTGTATACATCACGGACCGCGTTAATATGAGTACACAAGTAATGAGGATAGACTGTTGTATACATCACGGACCGCGTTATTATATGTACACAAGTAATGAGGTTAGACTGTTGTATACATCAAGGACCGCGTTTATATGAGTAAACAAGTAATGAGGTTAGACTGTTGTAAACATCATGGACCGCGTTAATATGAGTACACAAGTAATGAGGTTAGACTGTTGTATACATCACGGACCGCGTTAATATAAGTACACAAGTAATAAGGTTAGACTGTTGTATACATCACGGACTGCGTTAATATGAGTACACAAGTAATGAGGTTAGACTGTTGTATACATCACGGACCGCGTTAATATGAGTACACAAGTAATGAGGTTAGACTGTTGTATACATCACGGACCGCGATACTATGAGTACACAAGTAATGAGGTTAGACTGTTGTATACATCACGGACCGCGTTAATATGAGTACACAAGTAATGAGGTTAGACTGTTGTATACATCACGGACCGCGATACTATGAGTACACAAGTAATGAGGTTAGACTGTTGTATAGATCACGGACCGCGTTAATATGAGTACACAAGTAATGAGGTTAGACTGTTGTATATATCACGGACCGCGATACTATGAGTACACAAGTAATGAGGTTAGACTGTTGTAAACATCACGGACCGCGTTAATATGAGTACACAAGTAATGAGGTTAGACTGTTGTATACATCACGGACCGCGTTAATATAAGTACACAAGTAATAAGGTTAGACTGTTGTATACATCACGGACTGCGTTAATATGAGTACACAAGTAATGAGGTTAGACTGTTGTATACATCACGGACCGCGTTAATATGAGTACACAAGTAATGAGGTTAGACTGTTGTATACATCACGGACCGCGATACTATGAGTACACAAGTAATGAGGTTAGACTGTTGTATACATCACGGACCGCGTTAATATGAGTACACAAGTAATGAGGTTAGACTGTTGTATACATCACGGACCGCGATACTATGAGTACACAAGTAATGAGGTTAGATTGTTGTATACATCACGGACCGCGTTAATATGAGTAAACAAGTAATGAGGTTAGATTGTTGTATACATCGCGGACCGCGATACTATGAGTACACAAGTAATGAGGTTAGACTGTTGTATACATCACGGACCGCGTTAATATGAGTAAACAAGTAATGAGGTTAGATTGTTGTATACATCACGGACCGCGTTAATATGAGTAAACAAGTAATGAGGTTAGACTGTTGTATACATCACGGACCGCGTTTAATATGAGTACACAAGTAATGAGGTTAGACTGTTGTATAGATCACGGACCGCGATACTATGAGTACACAAGTAATGAGGTTAGACTGTTGTATACATCACGGACCGCGTTAATATGAGTACACAAGTAATGAGGTTAGACTGTTGTATAGATCACGGACCGCGATACTATGAGTACACAAGTAATGAGGTTAGACTGTTGTATATATCACGGACCGCGTTAATATGAGTACACAAGTAATGAGGTAAGACTGTTGTATACATCACGGACCGCGATAATATGAGTACACAAGTAATGAGGTTAGACTGTTGTATACATCACGGACCGCGTTAATATGAGTACAAAAGTAATGAGGTTAGACTGTTGTATACATCACGGACCGCGTTAATATAAGTACACAAGTAATGAGGTTAGACTGTTGTATACATCACGGACCGCGTTAGTATGAGTACACAAGTAATGAAGTTAGACTGTTGTATACAGCACGAAAGCGACGTTAATATAAGTACACAAGTAATGAGGTTAGACTGTTGTATATATCATGGACCGCGTTAATATGAGTACACAAGTAATGAAGTTAGACTGTTGTATACATCACGGACCGCGTTAGTATGAGTACACAAGTAATGAAGTTAGACTGTTGTATATATCATGGACCGCATTAATATGAGTACACAAGTAATGAGGTTAGACTGTTGTATACAGCACGAAAGCGACGTTAATATAAGTACACAAGTAATGAGGTTAGACTGTTGTATACATCACAGACCGCGTTAATATGAGTACACAGTTAATGAGGTTAGACTGTTGTATACATCACGGACCGCGTTAATATGAGTACACAAGTAATGAGGATAGACTGTTGTATACATCACGGACCGCGTTATTATATGTACACAAGTAATGAGGTTAGACTGTTGTATACATCAAGGACCGCGTTTATATGAGTAAACAAGTAATGAGGTTAGACTGTTGTAAACATCACGGACCGCGTTAATATGAGTACACAAGTAATGAGGTTAGACTGTTGTATACTTCACGGACCGCGTTAATATAAGTACACAAGTAATAAGGTTAGACTGTTGTATACATCACGGACTGCGTTAATATGAGTACACAAGTAATGAGGTTAGACTGTTGTATACATCACGGACCGCGTTAATATGAGTACACAAGTAATGAGGTTAGACTGTTGTATACATCACGGACCGCGATACTATGAGTACACAAGTAATGAGGTTAGACTGTTGTATACATCAAGGACCGCGTTTATATGAGTAAACAAGTAATGAGGTTAGACTGTTGTAAACATCACGGACCGCGTTAATATGAGTACACAAGTAATGAGGTTAGACTGTTGTATACTTCACGGACCGCATTAATATAAGTACACAAGTAGTAAGGTTAGACTGTTGTATACATCACGGACTGCGTTAATATGAGTACACAAGTAATGAGGTTAGACTGTTGTATACATCACGGACCGCGTTAATATGAGTACACAAGTAATGAGGTTAGACTGTTGTATACATCACGGACCGCGATACTATGAGTACACAAGTAATGAGGTTAGACTGTTGTATACATCACGGACCGCGTTAATATGAGTACACAAGTAATGAGGTTAGACTGTTGTATACATCACGGACCGCGATACTATGAGTACACAAGTAATGAGGTTAGACTGTTGTATACATCACGGACCGCGTTAGTATGAGTACACAAGTAATGAAGTTAGACTGTTGTATACAGCACAAAAGCGACGTTAATATAAGTACACAAGTAATGAGGTTAGACTGTTGTATACATCACGGACCGCGTTAATATGAGTACACAGTTAATGAGGTTAGACTGTTGTATACATCACGGACCGCGTTAATATGAGTACACAAGTAATGAGGATAGACTGTTGTATACATCACGGACCGCGTTATTATATGTACACAAGTAATGAGGTTAGCCTGTTGTATACATCAAGGACCGCGTTTATATGAGTAAACAAGTAATGAGGTTAGACTGTTGTAAACATCATGGACCGCGTTAATATGAGTACACAAGTAATGAGGTTAGACTGTTGTATACATCACGGACCGCGTTAATATAAGTACACAAGTAATAAGGTTAGACTGTTGTATACATCACGGACTGCGTTAATATGAGTACACAAGTAATGAGGTTAGACTGTTGTATACATCACGGACCGCGTTAATATGAGTACACAAGTAATGAGGTTAGACTGTTGTATACATCACGGACCGCGATACTATGAGTACACAAGTAATGAGGTTAGACTGTTGTATACATCACGGACCGCGTTAATATGAGTACACAAGTAATGAGGTTAGACTGTTGTATACATCACGGACCGCGATACTATGAGTACACAAGTAATGAGGTTAGACTGTTGTATAGATCACGGACCGCGTTAATATGAGTACACAAGTAATGAGGTTAGACTGTTGTATATATCACGGACCGCGATACTATGAGTACACAAGTAATGAGGTTAGATTGTTGTATACATCACGGACCGCGTTAATATGAGTAAACAAGTAATGAGGTTAGATTGTTGTATACATCGCGGACCGCGTTAATATGAGTAAACAAGTAATGAGGTTAGACTGTTGTATACATCACGGACCGCGTTTAATATGAGTACACAAGTAATGAGGTTAGACTGTTGTATAGATCACGGACCGCGATACTATGAGTACACAAGTAATGAGGTTAGACTGTTGTATACATCACGGACCGCGTTAATATGAGTACACAAGTAATGAGGTTAGACTGTTGTATAGATCACGGACCGCGATACTATGAGTACACAAGTAATGAGGTTAGACTGTTGTATATATCACGGACCGCGTTAATATGAGTACACAAGTAATGAGGTAAGACTGTTGTATACATCACGGACCGCGATAATATGAGTACACAAGTAATGAGGTTAGACTGTTGTATACATCACGGACCGCGATAATATGAGTACACAAGTAATGAGGTTAGACTGTTGTATACATCACGGACCGCGTTAATATGAGTACACAAGTACTGAGGTTAGACTGTTGTATACATCGCGGACCGCATTGATATGAGTACACAAGTAATGAGGTTAGACTGTTGTATACATCGCGGACCGCGTTAATATGAGTACACAAGTAATGAGGTTAGACTGTTGTATACATCACAGACCGCATTAATATGAGTACACAAGTAATGAGGTTAGACTGTTGTATACATCACGAACCGCGTTAATATGAGTACACAAGTAATGAGGTTAGACTGTTGTATACATCACGGACCGCGTTAATATGAGTACACAAGTAATGAGGTTAGACTGTTGTATACATCACGGACCGCGTTAATATGAGTACAAAAGTAATGAGGTTAGACTGATGTATACATCACGGACCGCGTTAATATAAGTACACAAGTAATGAGGTTAGACTGTTGTATACATCACGGACCGCGTTAGTATGAGTACACAAGTAATGAAGTTAGACTGTTGTATACAGCACGAAAGCGACGTTAATATAAGTACACAAGTAATGAGGTTAGACTGTTGTATACATCACGGACCGCGTTAATATGAGTACACAGTTAATGAGGTTAGACTGTTGTATACATCACGGACCGCGTTAATATGAGTACACAAGTAATGAGGTTTAACTGTTGTATACAGCACGAAAGCGACGTTAATATAAGTACACAAGTAATGAGGTTAGACTGTTGTATACATCACGGACCGCGTTAATATGAGTACACAGTTAATGAGGTTTGACTGTTGTATACATCACGGACCGCGTTAATATGAGTACACAAGTAATGAGGTTAGACTGTTGTATACATCACGGACCGCGTTAATATGAGTACACAAGTAATGAGATTAGACTGTTGTATACATCACGGACCGCGTTACTATGAGTACACTAGCAATGAGGTTGGACTGTTGTATACATCACGGACCGCGTTTATATGAGTACACAAGTAATGAGGTAAGACTGTTGTATACAGCACGGACCGCGTTAATATAAGTACACAAGTAATGAGGTTAGACTGTTGTATACAGCACGGACCGCGTTAATATAAGTACACAAGTAATGACGTTAGACTGTTGTATACATCACGGACCGCGTTAATATGAGTACACAAGTAATGAGGTTAGACTATTGTATACATCCCGGACCGCGTTAATATGTGTACACAAGTAATGAGGTTAGACTGTTGTATACATAACGGACCGCGTTAATATGAGTACACAAGTAATGAGGTTAGACTGTTGTATACATCACGTACCGCGTTAATATGAGTACAGAAGTAATGAGGTTAGACTGTTGTATACATCACGGACCGCGTTTATATGAGTACACAGTTAATGAGGTTAGACTGT
Organism: Serripes groenlandicus; assembly: GCA_031761405.1. Taxonomy (NCBI): domain Eukaryota; kingdom Metazoa; phylum Mollusca; class Bivalvia; order Cardiida; family Cardiidae; genus Serripes; species Serripes groenlandicus. Next base: position 97,137,301 of record JASEVX010000004.1, read on the forward strand.
TGTATACATCACAGACCGCGTTACTATGAGTACACAAGTAATGAGGTTGGACTGTTCTATACATCACGGACCGCGTTTACATGAGTACACAGTAAATGAGGTTAGACTGTTGTATCCATCACGGACCGCGTTAATATGTGTACACAAGTAATGAGGTTAGACTGTTGTATACATCACGGACCGCGTTTATATGAGTACACAAGTAATGATGTTAGACTGTTGTATACATCACGGACCGCGTTAATATGAGTACACAAGTAATGAGGTTAGACTGTTGTATACATCACGGACCGCGTTTATATGAGTAAACAAGTAATGAGGTTAGACTGTTGTATACAACACGGACCGCGTTAATATGAGTACACAAGTAATGAGGTTAGACTGCTGTATACATCACGGACCGTGTTTATATGAGTACACAGTTAATGAGGTTAGACTGTTGTATAGATCACGGACCGCGTTAATATGAGTACACAAGTAATGAGGTTAGACTGTTGTATACATCACGGACCGCGTTTATATGAGTACACAAGTAATGAGGTTAGACTGTTGTATACATCACGGACCGCGTTAATATGAGTAAACAAGTAATGAGGTTAGATTGTTGTATACATCACGGACCGCGTTAATATGAGTACACAAGTAATGAGGTTAGACTGTTGTATACATCACGGACCGCGTTAATATGAGTACACAAGTAATGGATTTGATTCGACATCACTTACACAAAAGAAAAAACTCGAAAGGTATTTTATGTTAAAATATATGAATTGCATCATTAAAAAATAAAATGTATTTCTACGCTGTCAACATGACTTGATCACGCTCAACATGCATGGAAAAATTAAAGCAGTATGTGCAAACTTTCTTCATGTGTCATTTACACACTGAACAAATGGAAGCAGTATATGCATACTTTCCGCAGGTGTTATTATGATTGCGATTTCAAAATATAATTTGAATTGGAGAGTGCTGTGTATATTGTCTTAACTAATTAACTCATGAATGAAAGTGTATCCACTCAAACCCACGCCTCTTAGCTAGTGTATCATATTTTTATATAACCCATGTATTAGATGTCAATCTTTGTCGTATTAAATATTCTGCTAAGCTATATGGTTGTTCCTTCAATTAATGTTGTACACATAGACAATAAATTGGTGACGAGGGTGAGATTGTAGAAGAAAACATTGTCTCACTGTGTTTTACAAAGTTAAGAATCATTTTACCCCTTCTTCACACACGTGTACCAAGCTTTATTCCTACCATAAACTATCCGTGAGTGGAATGAACTCTCTCCCGTTGTCCGCAACTCGCCATCCCTACCTTCTTTTAATCAAAGCGCTGAAAGCGCTAATGGTATAGGGGCATATGTAATTTGAAAATATATGGCATAGATAATATGGACAAACATTGTTGAAATAATAAACAATGACCTTATAACAAACTAAACCAGTGTGCGAAGCAACACATACTGCCTGCCAATAACATATACCTTATTTATCAAATTTTGACCCTTTTTTTTACCCTTTTTTTGTATAAAGAAAAATAATCAGGAAGGACAAAATATTGACAAAAAAACGAGCAGCGACCCTTGATTAAAATATTTCCAGTTCAGAAATCACTAAAGATCCACAATGTATATTGTAATCATGCTAATAAATGAAAGACAATATATGTACGAAGTCTCCGAAGTCCTTCATTTATTATTTTTTATTTTCCTTCATATGCCACCCTTTTAAATAATTAACAGATGTCAGATGATAACACGAACAAGCGAATGTCTACAGGAATTGGGCTATTTTCAGACATACGTGTACACGAAATACATGTGAGCTTATTTTCATATTCGGTTACGATACAGCACAGGGCGAAAAAAAAATCCACTCCTACAGTTTAATTGACAGACCTACCTCGAATGTTTAACGGATTGATGACTAAATGAACATTTTAGGTTTCCACTCCTTTCTTTCCTGTCAGTCTTCCTCAATATAAAACTTCATGTGTCTTTTCTCCATAATAACAAAGACCTAATAACACTGTGTTATTAGGTCTTTTATAATAACAATCTATCGTCAGGGCAGCTTGTCAGATTTCTACTTTCATTTTGAACGGAAGTTGCAAGTTCTCCTTCGCAGAGTTGTCGTTCCTTACCATCTCTTTCAGTAAAATGAATCGAGTGGCTAGATAATTAGTTGGGAGATAGTTTTTCATCGAAGCGTTTGGCATTATTGTTAATACTACAGATAGTTTTTCATGGAAGCGTTTGGCATTATTCTAAATTCTACCAAACATCCCAAAATCACTTCTGATCTACAAGAAAATCAAAATATCACGTGATATCATCAAAATTGCCGTACTACGATTTTATATTAAACGAAATTTTAAGAAACATAATAACGTATGAATTGTAATAGTGTCAATATTATTTCGTTTCTAAAAATTAAATTCTTTCTGATTGAAACATGTAAAAAATTGGTATATATTCATACATTGTTTATGAATATATTAATTCAAACTTCAACGCAAAATTGTAAACGTAATACTTCAACCACTAATGCTGCCTTTTTACAGTCCTTTTTCAAAATTCAGATATCTTGATTCACCAATGTTTTCGAAAAGCAGTTATATTGCCTGATAATTGGCACTACTTTTTTGTTGTGGGTATAAAAAAAGCCCTCTCGGTTTTTGGTACCCAGCTTTACACTGTCATACTGTTTATAATCAGGGAGCCAATTGTTGTACGATTTCTCAAAATGCACATGGCTATAGACAGTACCCTTAGGGGTACCGTCCATTGTAATCATGCTAATAAATGAAAGACAATCGAAAGCATGCTAGAGTTTTGTTTCTTTTTGAAAAAAAATGAGTTTACACCTAAAGAAACCAGATCAGATTTGTGTTCAAAATATTGTATCGATCTCCTAATCCCAATGTATACGTGTGTCGACTTTGAAATGGATCTGCGAAACAGACACAAAGTTTTGACTCATTAATGCAAACCGTAACGGACAGACGGACGGATGGATGAACACAAAGACGGACAGACAGTCAGTCGCTCTGGACAAAGTACACAGCTTGGGGAAGTACATAATTAACGAACAAGGGCATTTCACGGAACGCATGTGTTGCATGCGAAATTCATATAATAAGTGAGAACATGAAAAGACATACATATACACACTCCAAACGCAGCATGCTAAATTTATGGTAATGATGCACTGCAAATATGTAGGTCATAAGTTACCTACAAACCAAGTTTGAAATGGATACAATGGAAATTAATTGAGACAATCGCTGAACTAAATAAGGAAAAATGGAGATAACTAAAATAAATCAAAGCACTGAAAGTGCTGTGGGACGGTACCCATTGTATGAGGGGGGAAAAGATAGTCAACTGTTCCATTTTTTGGAAAGTTACAACACAAGTCACATATTAAATAAATTTAAAAAAATGTAAACAAAAAAGCAGAAATGCATACAGTTCAAACATTTATTTAAGACAGGGTTAACTTTATTTCCAGAGATCTATAATTAAACTCTTGAACTGTAGACAGTAGATACAGTTAGATAAACAAACACATTTGTGATAGGTAATGTATCACATGGATAAACTCTACAGCAGATGATTTGAAAATGTTTAACTAAAGATACTGGTAAATCTGTATTGATGATACTAAAAGTGAATAAAACATTGAGAAACCTGTCAAAATTTCTCATACCATCCATCTGTTGAAGATTAGACAACATGTGTCTGTAGTGTAGAAAGGGTAAAATAGTACCTGTAGCAAAGCTATTTATTATCTATAGTATCTAAAGAATCAACTTAATATTAACACTCTTAGTACAGAGTCAAGCAAGGAACATTTGAGAGAAATGTGGTGACTAGAGTGTTTACAAAATAGTTCTCAATATTGGCCTAGTGACCTAGTTTTTAGCCAAACCATATTCAAAGTTAGCCTAAATATCATCAAGATAAACATTCTGGTAAAGTTTCATCATGCTAGAGTTA